>JAEQBH010008219.1:0-74941 GCA_016808115.1 Tetrastigma voinierianum
ATGCATTGGGAATAGAGTATGAAAAGATACATGCATGCCCAAATGATTGCATATTATATAGGAATAAACTAAAAAATACATCTTGTTGTCCTACCTACGGAGTTTCAAGGTGGAAGGTTAATTCATTAGGAGCTAAAAAGAGCAAAGGAGTTCCGGCTAAAGTCATGTGGTATTTTCCACCCATCCCACGATTCAAGAGAATGTTTCATTCCTCAAAAATTGCAAAAAGATCTCACTTGGCAAGTACAAGAAAAAGAGTTTGATGGGAAGATGTGTCATCCATTAGATTCCCCATCATGGAAGTTAATTGATCACAAATGGGCAGATTTTGGTGGACAACCTAGAAATCTTAGACTTGCCATTTCAGCTGATGGTATAAATCCCCATAGTTCCTTCAGTAGTAGGCATAGTTGTTGGCCTGTTATAATGATCATTTATAACCTTCCTCCATGGTTATGCATGAAGAGAAAATTTATGTTGTTATCCTTGTTGATATCAAGTCCACGACAACCTGGCAATGACATAGATGTTTATTTGGCATATTTGATAAAAGATCTCAAACTTTTGTGGTAGGTGGGGATTGAAGCTTTTGATGCATATCAACAAGAATTCTTTACATTGAAGGTTGTTTTATTATGGACAATCGGTGATTTCCCAGCATATGGCAACTTATCAAGTTGCACATTTAAAGGGTACTTTGCTTGCCCTATATGCGGTGAAGAAACAGATTCCTAGATATTAAAACATGGGAAAAAGAACTCATACACTGGCCATATGCGATTTCTTCCATGCAACCATCCTTATAGAAGACAAAAAAGGCATTTAATGGTAAGCAAGAATTTCGATCACCTCCACAACCATTAACTGGAGAGGTTATCTTGCACAAAATGGATAATATATGTAATCAGTGGGGGAAAGAAGAAGGTTAAACAAGATAAGTCTAAAGGCAATGTTGCATGTTGTTGGAAGAAGAAGTCCATATTCTTTGATCTTAGGTATTGGAGATATCTACATGTTCGTCATAACTTGGATGTGATTCACATTGAGAAAAATGTATTTGAAAGCATCATTGGTATATTACTTAATATCCAAGGGAAGACAAAGAATGGACTAAATACTCATTTAGATCTTATGGAGATGGGCTTGAGGTCTGAATTAGCTGCGAGTTTGAGCAACGAACTTATCTTCCCTGGCTTGCTACTCTCTAGAATGAAAAGAGATTTTTGTCAAACATTAGCAAAGCAGAAAGTCCTTAAGGGATAGTGTTCAAACTTTAGAAACTTATATACGTGGAGGAATTGGTTGTTGGCCTAAAATCCTGATTATCATGCTTAATACGACAATTGTTACCAATTGCATTGCGATCAATTCTGCCAAAGCATGTTCGACTTGCTAATTGTAGGTTGAGTTTCTTTTCAATGCTCTGTAAGCAAAGTGATAACAGAGAACAATCTCGATCTAAGCGCTTCACATTACCCCATTGTATTTAATCATCTTCGCATACTTGATGAAGTTTGTCAAATACGTGTTCGGGTTCTCACTTGCCGGCTTGTGGCTGGATGTTCTGAAGCATTTATAGTGTTATTGTTTTCAACTCGAAGTTGTTAGCTTGAATTGGCGGTCTTCTTTTAGTAGATTGGACAACCATAAGTGGTAGAGCAAACTCCTCAAGTAGCATATTAGGGTCATCTGGTTGTATGAATGGCCTAGTGGCATTATTTTATTCCCATTTTGCTCCCCTTGCGGCTCATTTCGCTCATGGCACTAATCTTGTGCTTCCAGTTAACTATTGCTCAATTTCTTCTTGTGCTTCTCTTTGCTCTCGTGGTTGTTTATAGGTTCTCTTTGGCGCAAGATCAAGCGGAAGAAGGAGTTCTGCTCATTACATCTTCGCATGCCTGTGATTAACCTCTTACTGACTAAAGCAAGAGCAAGCAAAAGGGGCAAAATCCTGACACTAATGTAAAAATGAATAAAATTGAATAAAAAATAAAAATAAAAATTAGTCCAGAGGCTAATATCTAAAGTGTGTTGTTGTAATGTAATACAAACTTCTCCCCAGCAATAGCGTAACAACGGGCTCAGGCGGAGGTTTGCAAAGTGGGTGTGAAAACACGAGGCTGCATCATGTATGCCCATGAGTTCCGTGCCGCAAGGGCTCGTCGAGTGCTTCGTTCCAGCGAGGAAAAAGTGTGTTATTCTTGAAATTAGCTTTAAAATATTATATGGACCCAAACCTATAATGAATTCTGACTAATGTAGAAGAAAAATAATCTTAAAACTTTTTGCTAAATCAATTTTTGGAAACCTAAGGTTTTGCCTTCACTTGCCACACCCGATGGATTTTAACCTAGATAAATTATTGATTAAATATATTAATTAATTCACGCTGACGGGTTGATCATGTCTACCAGATATTCTCTCTCGAGATATATTGGCCTATCTTGCTAATATGATGTATTACATCTCTGCCTCAACCCTGGACTCTGAAACGCCTAAATGTATAAACCCTTAATGTCACACTTGGAACCGGGATATCTCTATTCGTCGATTGACTAAGTGTTGCTCTATTCATATCCCTGGGGGTCATCATTTCACAATCTTAGACTCCAAGCAAAAACACACCAATGTTGGCCAAACACTACCATGTGATGAAATCACGGAAATAGAGCAAGACGAGAAGAAGTCATATAAATAATGAATAAAAACAATATAATAATTAATCCATCTGTAGGTGTAGCAAGGCTACGACAAAACCCTAGAAATTACACTAGAACATAGTGATGTTCAATGCAACCATCAGGTCTGAAATCATCAAATTGTTTGAGAAAAGAAATACAGAAAAAAATGGCGTAAGTAATGGCTTAATCCACGTCCTCCACGTCTCCCCTCTCAGTTCGTCAATCTCCGACCTTCAAAACCTCGTGTGTTGTATCTACCAACTCCCTACACGCACTCCCAAATCGTATATTTATAGGCTCAAAATCCAAAGCAGCCTTGAGAACCTCATACATGAGCTAGGCTTCCATCGCTCGCTACAACGGTTGATTTGCCCACTATAGTTGTTCTTATTCATCAGAGAACTTAAAATTCCTGGCGCCTCTCTACATGTTGTATGAGGGTTTGCCAATACTCTTGAAACTGACCCTTAAGCGAGCGATAGCCGTAAGAAGGAGTTGTAGTTTGCACTAAATCAGCCTTCTGGACTTTGTAGCGGCCTGTTTGCCCGCTATAACAGGGAATTTCCTACTATAGCAGGTTGTCCTGACAGCAAATTTCATTCCAACTGTTTCTTTAGATTTCCTGTTTTCTTTGGTCATTCTTGCTTCATCTAACATGCCTACAATAAAACACACAAAATACTCTCAAAACATGCTAAGATTAGTGATGACAATGTCTAAATACAAGGATCAAAGAATGCAAATATCAGTACGTTATGGCTCTCATCAACTATCATCTACATATAAATAGATAATGATTCGTGGTGTAGCCCGTAGGGTATTCTGAATCAACAAAATTTATAACCTAATACCTCATACTACCGTAGCATGGCTACTATAGTATAATGGCTCTAGGATTGTCCACAAGGATGGGTTTTCTTCGTGGAAATGACTGATAGTGAGGCTCTGGCTAGGTGATTCAATTTTGATCATTGGATTGTGATAAAAAGAGGGAATTTTAGTGATTAAAACTAAAAATAAAAACTTACTAAAACATAAAAACAAAAACCTTAGAGTGTTAGGTCACTAGGTTTTAGGTTCCTTAGGCAAATGAGGGGTTTTCCGGGTCTTTTCCTCGCATTAGGAAGGATAACATATAGTTATCTCCCGAATCGGTTCTTGGTTTAGCTATAATAACTGACCCTAAGTAAATATCCTTGAAAAATGGTATTTGCTTCCCATTAATGGTCTCGGACAGTGAAAAACATCTCCTTGACTCACCTTCCAATGATACATAAATGATAACTGACGAACATCAATGGATCTAGCGATAAGCATCCAATGAGCCCTGAGAGGTTACCAAATACTAACCATTCAAGGTGAATCGAAGGGATCTAACCTAGAATTTGAAGGAAATAAAAACATCCTTGAATCGCCTTCTAATAAACCATAGATGATAACTAACGAATGTCAATGGATTTATCAATAATCATCCAATGAACACAAAATCTTATCAAATACGGATCATTCAAATTAACCTGAAGGGATTAAAACTAAAGTTTGAAAAGAAACCATTAATAGTGTAAAATACCTCCGTTAAAACATGGAAAACCCACACCTTTTTATCCGGAACCTTCACCTAGTTTCCTTTACTCAGGAAACTGGTTTCGTACTCCTCCTCTTTGAGTTGTTTAGGTGTAGAGAAAGAGAAGAGAGAAAACGATAGAAAATACGAAAGCTTCTGCTACAAGCTTTATTGAAAAATGAACTGAATGATTACAAAGTCTTTTCGGGGTTGTTTTATAACACCAAACCCTTTTACAAATTACCAAAAGATACAAATAAAAAACTATTACAGGAGGGTAAATTGGTAAGAACAACAAAAGAAATACAAAAGTAAAAAATAAGGGATGGCAGGAGTGCGAAATTTCGTAGGGAAATTTCACAGCCCTGCGAAATTTCGCAACCCTTGCGAAATTGTTCTCTGTTTTCTGCCTGCTTTCTGGTTCTGCAGCTCTGAGTTCCAATTGATTTCTTCATGCTCGAGTTGCATCCCTATCTTCAAGATAGCCTGAGAATAACAAAACTTGCCACAAAATTCGAGTTAAGTAGCCTTCTTCAGGTCCTTAACATGTGTGAGTCGAATTAAGGCACGATTACTACACAAACAGTGTTTAAAACTTGGAGTGTTAAGGGTATGAAACAACATTATTTGGGTAGTAATCAGATAATCCATATGATTTTCTTAAAGTAGGTCTCCGATGTACTTGGCAAATCTTAGTAACGTCCACGCGTATTATTTGTCAACTGCGACTACGGTTTATAAGATCATTGCTTGATCCAATCAAGGAGTATATGGCCTAGTCTATCGGATCCAACGATGTCGATCTCATTGATCCTATGACTAGGGATGTTTAGTTCCTAAAATAATAACTTTGCATTGGGAATCTTATTATCATGATCTCGTTATGATTTCCTTCATGCTATGTTATGTATCATGGATTTCATTAATTTGATTAAAGATCTCAATCAATTCAAAGAATGAATATCAAATTAACAAAGATGCCTTTTATTCATAATAATGAAAAACATACAATAAATGTTAAAAGGTGATTACCTTTAAAGCACTCCACTAACGAGGTTTTGCAGCATCGACGTGCTAAGGATGGAACCATTGAGCAACAAAAATCTCTTCTTGTTGCCAAAGGTTTTCCTGACTTTTGTCAGTATTGACTATCACGATACTTTAGCCACGTAGTTAAACTGCTACTTGTAGAGGTGGTTCTTAGTCTTAATGTTGCTTGGGATTGGTCCTTACGCCCAATTGATATCAACAATGCTTTTCTCCATGGGACACTTAATGAGAATGTCTATATGTCACAACCCCTTGGATTCATTGACTCTAATTATCCTCACTATGTTTGCAAACTCAAGGAAGCTATTTATGGTCTCAAACAAGCTCCCCGAGCTTGGTACATAGTGCAGCTCTTACTTTCTTCTGCGGCTTCACTTGACTCATTCGATACTTCACTTTTTATTTTTTGAGAGAGCGATTCCCATGCTTATCTCTTGTGTTCATGTTGATGACATTATTTTCACATGCGTGATCTTCATCGAGTTGATCATTTGGTAGCTCGACTACGAATGATTCATAACCGAGACCTCGGCCTAACTAGGTATTTTCCTAGGTGTTGAGGTTTCCATACATCCGACAAGCCTTATTCTTTCTCAGCGATAGTATATTATTGACCTTTTCTCTCGGCACAACACGATGGCAATGAAACCTGTGCCTACACCTCTTGTAGTCTCTCCTACTCTTACTCTTTATGATGGATCTCTTGCTTATGATGCTACTCAATATCGCTAGGTGGTTGGCAGTTTACAATACCTACAATTGACACGACCTAACATTGCCTTTGTAGTCAAAAAGTTGTCACAATCCATGCATCGCCCCTTGACCACTCATTGGGGTGTTACCAAACAACTTTTATAGTATCTTGTTGGGACACTTTCTGATAACCCCTTTATTCGGTGTCATAGTTCTTTGTTCTTCATGCTTATGATGATGCTAACTAGGCGTGTACGTATATGATCGTTCTTCTGGCAGATGCGTATATTTAATTTTCTTGATCTAATTGAGTTCGCGACGAAAACAACGCATTGTTGCTCACTCGTCCATTGAGGCGGAGTGTCGTTCAGTTGTCGTTACTGCTTATGAACTACAGTGTGTCAATCATCTTCTACATGAGCCTAACATTCAATCTTCGTCTACTCCAATAATTTACTGTGATAATATTAGTGCTACTTATTTGTGTGCGTCGATTTTTTAATTTTTTTTTTTTTTTTTTTTTTTTTTTTTTTTTTTTTTTTTTTTTTTCATTTTCAAATGAAGCATTTTGTATTGGACTTTCATTTTGTTTGCAATCTTGTTTAAGATAGGGTACACGAATCGTGTGACACATGTTTAAATGACAAAAGTTAAAAATATTAGTTAAATAAGAGAAGCACAAATGAATATATTTGTCTTCAAAATGAAATGGTTCTAGCTTATAAAAAAGAATATAAAGAAGCATAAATGAAAAAATTATTAGTCTTCAAAATGAAACGGTTTTGTTTCACATCATAATACAACATTGGGCTGCCTGGCCTGGGCCCACTAAGAACGAACTGATGTTTACACGTTTTGGGCTGGCATTGGCTCAGCCCACTAGCATCTGAAAGACTTAGCGTAGAACCCTTCAGCTCTCTAGAGACTAGGGTTTGCCGGCAGTAGCAGCAGCAGGAGCCTCCATTTCCCACCGCTGCGTTTCGATTTATTCTTGAGATCAAGGTACTAGCTACACTTCCAATCTCTATATCAATTTCTTCAATGGAATTCTAGATTATATACAATCGTTTGGGTGCTGAGAAAGTGTAAGAAATTTTTTTTGCACCATCTAGGGCCCGAGGTTGTAATCAAAGTGTGGCTTTTTTTAGTATTCTTCATTTTTCTTGGTAATCCAAACAGAATGTTTGATTTCATACTCAGGCAATTTATAAATTGGGAATGCTGCTTCTGTATGTTTTGAATTCTCGGTTTCTCTTTGAACATTTTCGAACTATTGGTGGTTTAGATTACAGCTCAAGCGGAATTTGTGAGATTATCGGTCTTTGTCCCTTTGTATATTTATTTATTTTGTTTTTACTATAATTTTAGTTGTTGTGTTCATGATATGGCATTGTCACAGTCGGTGGTTTGATGTATTATTATTATTGTTTTATAATTTTTTTTTGCAACAAGGCTGGTTTTTATGTCATCGGAGTCCCTTTTCTTTGTTCTGATCCGTTTGCATGGAGCGAATAATGTTGAGTTGTTGGAATGTATGTTGTGGTTTTTCAGAAAAAAAATTGTTTTGATTGGCTAGGTGCTTCTTTGAGTAGCTTTTTGAAGTGGTATAGAACAGGGGAAAATCTATGCCATTTGATCTAATGGGGAAACTGGGTGCTTCAGATGAGGCATGCATGTTTGGTAGTGTCAAATGAAAAATGTTTTCCGATGAGCATCCATGGAAAACATGCTTGGTAGCCTTGTTTCGAAAACATTGTCTGAACTTGGTTCAATTTTAGAGGACTTTTAACCACTGAAAATAATTTGAGACCGACAAGATTTAGCTTGTTTACTGTTATCATTTTTCAGCTGAGAAGGAAAATCATATGCATTGCATTTTTGACATATCAAGAAAATGATCAGAGTACCCAATAAGCAAATGAGGTGTACCTTATGATTATTTCATTTTTAATCAAATCTAAATAATAAGTGTAATTTTGGGAATTCTTTTAAAAGAATTGTGTTTAGATTTAGTGGTTATAATTCCCTATATCTAAAGTTTTTGTATAAACAGCCATTTGATGGTGGATTTGATCTGTTCTGTTCCAATCATGGTGAACAGATGCAATAAATAATTAACAAGTGATATTTACTTCATAATAAAAATAAAATTATTTATATCTTACCAGCCAGACAAAAGCTAAAGCTATATCTCCAATGGAGGGTGCTGCTGAAGAAGCTGCCAAAGCAATCTCGGACTTATCTGTGGATGGTTCATCTGAAACCATAAGCAAAAAGTGAGTTTTCATGCTGTAATTCTCTGTTTACTTAATGATAAAAATGCAAGAAAAACAAATCAAAATGGAGGTATTGTGTTTCTTTTATTTTGGCTGCAAATAGTGCCACTGGGGATCTAAGGTTTGGTAGTGTCTGACTGATAATGTGTTGATTACTTTTGGCAGTGCTCGGAAGAAGGAGTTGAAGTTGAAGCAGAGGGAGGAGGAAAAGAAACGCAAAGAGGAGGAAAAAGCAAAGCAGGTGATTTAGTTTCTTAGAATCCAATTGTCTGTTCATTGAAGAGAAAATTTGATTTCCTTTTTTAGTTTTTTTAGCTTTCTAAAATGGGGAATTCAACTTTTTTAAGCCATGCAGTTGACATACGTTTAGTTGAGAGGAGCTTTATTTGTTATCGCCTTTTAAAAGGCTAAAGGTAGTTTTATGGGGTTCTGTCACTGATCAAAAATAAAAGTTTTATGGTGTTCTGTCCACATGAGGCAGAGCATAACCCTCACATGAGAGGCATAAGCCTCTGCACCCTAGTGACAATAAAAAGAAAAAACCTCCTATAAATTGTAAAATTAATAAAATCACATGAAAATTAATACTAAGAAAACCATATAATTTATGATAATAAAATTAATTATATGCCATTTTCAATAGCTTCTAATTTAGTTTCCTTGTCTCTTCTAAAATCTAACTCTTTTTATATATTTATCAAATAATCTTCAAAATTACAACCTCTGCCAATTGTGGGATCCTTTAATGAATCATAATTATATCCAGTTGTTCTATTATCTCCCCCATCAATGTCAATTTCAATCTAATTTTCTTTTTTATGCATTAATTATAGTGATCTTTTTTTCCTTTATCCATCAACATTAAAAGTGTAACGATTATGCTTGGATCACTATAGTGACCAATGCTTATCAAAAAAAAAAAGAAAAAAAGAAAATGAAAGAATCACTATAGTTACCAATTATTCTTTTATTTCTCTTCCCAATCTTTTCCTTTTAATTAAATGAAAAGGGTTAACTGGTTGTCAACTAAGCTCTTGTTTTTAAAAGTTCTAATCCTAATCATGGATGCAAAACAAAACTTATTCTATTCAACCAATCAATATTGAGGCTTACCTCCTAAGAAATGTATACAAAAAGTGGATAAAGGCCCTAAATCCATAAAATCTTTTCAACAGGTGAGCAGCCCCACAGCTTCAGGGTACAACCTCAAGGTCATGAGCCCTCTAAAACCATTGTTTATTATTACATCAAGCCAAGAGGGAGGAGAAAATTGTGATTGCAGTCTGTTACACTGTGGCAAGACTAGACTGTTGCATCTCCTCTTATCCTTATTTGGAGTCTCTCGGTTTTTCTCATACAACAAAGATCGCTTCTAGTTGGCTGGTTCTTGGTGGGAAGGAAAAGAAGAAACGGTGAACGGTTTCCTTGTGTCTTTTTTCTTGGATGATTTGGGGGGATGAATTATAGAGCCTTGACATCAAGGAAATTTCCTGTTCGATAGATTAAGTTCATTTTACATAAATTTTGGCATGGTCATCTTTTTTATGATTCGTGGCCCCACTTCTTGTTGTGTAGATTTTGTGGATCAGAGTTATTGGGTTATTGAGGGTTGTGGTTTTTTAGTTGGTTCTTTTGTTGTCTTGTTGGTGGCACAGTTGGTGCTGTTTTATACCTTCTGTGTACTTTGGGGCGTTTGTTTTGTAGGCATTCTCTCTTTTTTTAATATCATCATCTTATTATAAAACAAAAAACCATTGTTTTGAGGAATCTAGGTTCTGTTTGGTTTTGGAGAGAATTAAAGGTAAAGAAAACGAAAAAAAAAAAAACTGAAGTGGTAATCTCAATCATGAATGCATTTTTTTTCCTTTGTGTTGGTTTTCCACAACAGAGGATATGGGATTGAAGTTGGAGGTTGGTTCACCAAGGGGATTAGAGGAAGTCATGGGGTTAGCATCTAGAAAGATATTCACAAGGAAGCTGCACATATAAAGCTGAACAGCAGTTTGGTTGTTGTGGCAAGGGGGATAGAGTGATATTTTGGGAGGACAGTTGGTGCAGTGAAATCCCTTTGTGTGACCTGTTTCCCAGATTTTACTCTATGGCTGGATAGAGAGAGGCAAAAGTGATGGAGGTCTGGGAGAATTCTGAGCAAGGAGGAGCGTGGAATTTTAATTTCGAGAGGCCGATTAATGATTGGGAAATGGAAAATGTTGAGATCTTGATTGGGAGAGTTAGGGGCAGAAAAACTAACCCTGTAGAGGAGGATAAATTGGTGTGGAAAGCTACTAAAGATTGATCATATACTGTGACGTCCAATTTGGATGTGTTGGAAGGGGGGAGAGGGGCTGAACCTTTTCCAAAAAGACTGGTTTGAATAGCGTTCCTGCCAAAAGTAGGATTTTGTGTGAAGCTGGTGGGGCAAGGTTTGATTTTGTTTTAGCCAAAGAGAAGAGGATTCCCTGCAATAGATACCTTTGTGGAAGAGGATGAGAATATAGACCATCTCCTTATACACTGCCTCAAAATAAGGGCTTTGTGGTCCTCTTTGTTGACAGCCTTGGATATCGCATGGGTGACACCTTTGCTAACTAAAGATGTTATAATTAGCTGCAACAAAATTCCCTTAAGGAAAGATGATCGTGAAGATTTCCTCGAGGGCTACTCGTTGCTTGTTTGGGCAATTTGAAGGAGAGAAACAAAGTGGTTTTCAAGATGAACAGTTCGCTCAAGCAAGCTGAAATTTTTTTTGTATATTCCTTGTGTTCTTGGGCAAGATTGGTCATTTGTGATGATTCTTTGATAATTAGAAAGCTGGTGCATCTAGCTAGGCCTTAAGAGGGGGGTTGGTGTTTTTGCTTCTTTTTGTTTCTTTTGTATGGGCCTGGGGTCTTGCTGTATACATCTTGTATACTCTTACTCTTTTTGGGGTTGTTTGGTCAGCCCTCTTAATGAATACCCTTTTGCTTATCAAAAAAAAAAAATAATCGGTATCATTCTTTCCTTAACAGTTAAACTGATAGTTAGAGATCTTAGTCTATTCAAGGTCAAATTCACCAGTCTTCTTAATATTTAAATTGCAAGGAGGATTAACATGATTCTTCTTTTCTTTTTTTTTTTTAAATAACATACTTACTTTGAAGTTCTCTATTTCGGGAAGATTTTAGTCTTTGGTTCTGTTTGTTTTTAATTTTATATGTCCCTTCTTCCAGGCTGCTGCAGTCTCAAGCTCGAAGGTTCAGAAGCCCACAGCTGGTGATGATGAAGACATGGATCCAACTGTTGAGCTTTGTCACCCCTTGATTAAATGTTTTTCTATTAATGGTTTTCTAGTTGACCTTTCTACTATGTTTTTCTATATGGTATTAACCTTCAATTGTTTCTCTTTTTTCTTGATTTCTTGTGCAGCAATACTTTGAAAATAGGGTGAAATACCTTGCAGGTCAAAAGGCGTTTAAAAAATCCATATCCTCACAAATTCTTTGTTACATTATCTATCCTTGAATACATAAAGAAATATGAAGCCCTAAACAATGGAGATCACCTTGAGGATGTCACAGAATCTTTGGCTGGTATTGGAAATTTGAGGTTCTACATATTTGCTGTTATATCTGTTGTAATTTCACATTTCTTTATGCTAATCTCTATATATTCCTCTTATACAAGGCCGAATAATGAGCAAGCGGTCATCCTCTTCAAAGCTATTTTTTTATGATTTGCATGGTGATGGTGCTAAAGTTCAAGTTATGGCTGATGCAAGGTATCTAATGATTATTATTTCTTCTTATTTACATTTTCTTGCTCTTTCTTGTATTTGTATAAGGTCATTGGGGCATACAATTTTCAACAGGGGTTTCTACTGGTATTGCCTAATCCCTTAATATACAAATCGAAAGCTAGCTTCCATTATGGTCTGTCTGGTAACTTATTTAATATGAATTTTTTTAATAGTTTTTTCTCTTTGTTATACTTCTTGAGCACCTTATTGAATTTCCTGATGGGTTCTATAGATTTCAGAAGAGTCTATATTCCACCCTATTATTGGTCTGTTATCTATATGCTTTTTTTTATGGGTAAAGATAAAGCATCTATTACCAAAAAAGAGAGCTAAAGAGGCACCCAGCCGTATACAGGGGATATACAAAGGGAGCCAAATAGGCCTATACAAAAAAGAGAAGGGAAAACAAAAAACTTCCTGCCCCCCTCCATATCCAAGAGTTAGAGAATACACAAAAAGATTCTTACACTAGAATGATCCAAAGCAGGAATAACACCAGCCCAGGGAAAAATTTATTCTTAATAATGGTCTGTTATCTATATATTGTAAGCTCAACCACTGTTCCATGCTCTATGCTAAGTTGGTTTTCAACATTATGTTCTTCAAACTGGCATTCTAAATTTCAATATTCAAGGTAACTCGGAGACATGAATTTTTTATCATATACCCACACAAGCACAATTGGCCTTGCACAACATCTCCATGCTCCCCTTTTCCACCTGCTACCTAGCCCCTCTAGTGTTTCAGAGTTTAAGATGACCAGTGTCAGTCTGATTTATGCTTTTTGAGAGTCACCACCTGTATCTAGTAGTGTATGTTTGTGCTCCATGTGCAGGAGCTTGAGATACTATTAAAGTTCTTGCTGCTTTAGGATAGTGTTTCTGTTGTGTAACTCCATGCCTAATATAAAAGTGGTATTTGTTTTTTAAGATCTGAAGGTGTTACCAGTATCTTTGAGTTTTCTTAGTAGGTTCACTAGGTGTTTTCTTGTGGCTTTTGCCTTCATGAAAAGCACTGACCAACTATGCATTTCATCGATGTAGGAGCTCAGATATGGATGAGGCTGAATTTTCTAGATTCCATTCTGGGGTGAAGCGGGGTGATATTGTTGGTGTCACTGGCTTTCCAGGTCCAAATATTATACTTGTTAATCCAATACAGCATCTTTAATCTATCTTTATAAATATTTCATTTGTCTTTGCTGAGCATAATGTGATAAAATTATGACTATACATTTACTTTCTCAATTGAATATATATTGATTTTTTTTTTAATATCTTGATCTCAACTATTGCCATTACAAATGAAACCTTGTGGATTTAACTTTATGTTCTTGCAAATTGGTTTGCCAAATTATGAGGATTGCGTCAGAATTTTATTGTCCTTTAAACAATCTTGTTAATCATAGCTGTGTAGGAAAGAAATCTAATCAACTACCCTTTAGTTAGGAAACTCTTTTTTTATTAGTAGAAGTATATTGAAGAGAAGTCGCTAAAAACGCGGCCCAAAGAGTACAAGGAATGCTTAACCCCTTTGCAAGAATGACACAAAAAAAGAACAATGCCTCACCCCTATCTACTAGAGCCCACCCGATAAATGAAATGCACCAAACTCGTAGGACCATCCACAAAAACAATTTGGTCTCCGACTAAAGGAGATGTACAAAAAAATACTTAACTTTTTGTATGGACAAAACTTCATTCCTAAAAACAATATCATTCCTAGCCTTCCAAACCACCTTAGAAATGCACAAAGGCCTCCGTGGCTCCAAATTCTTCTTCGGTCCTTTTGCACAATGAAGGTGATGATCCACTGCCTCACTTTCGTGGGCATAAAAAATATCTATCAGCAAGGGACATCCCTCTTTTCTCTAATTAATCTAAAGTTAGAATATTTCCCTTGTTGCCTCACATGCAAAGAAGCAAAATTTTGGCTGCACACTGTTGCTCCAAATGCCCTTCTTAGAAAAGGAATAGGTGGTCTTTGCTCCAAAGCCTTGTACATGGACTTAACAGAGAAAACAACATTCTTTGTCTTCGTCCACCGAATGTTATCAACAACTCTTTCTTCTCCCTCAAACAAGACAAGAGTCTTTCCCCATCCCTCATTTCCTGATCATTGAAACGTCTCATAAAAGTGTAGTTCCAACACCCCCTACCTTGCTCTAAGCTCCAAACATCCCCCACCCAAGCCTCTTTTTTTTATTTTTTTGATAACTATGGATGTCTGGGCCAGCTTGCGAGCACCTCAACTAATCTCACGTGGCCCTAAAGTTAACGGCCAGGTAAAAACTCCAACGGCCCAGAGGGGAAGCCTTTTTTGAGCAAGCAATAACATACAAGGAGGGGAAAGAAAGGTATGCGGGAGAAAACCTTCACCATCTATTCTTCCAAAACTTGATTCTTTGCCCATCCCCTACCACAAAAAAAAAGGTTTTTGCTTACCAAACGCCCCGACTTCCTCAAAGCTTTCTTAGTTAGGAAACTCCTTATACTTGTAAGAGAATTATAGAGTTCTAGATCACATAAAATCACCTTCCTATGATCCTATCTCTAGTAACTAGAAAAGAGTTAAAAATTATATCAAACTTCCTAACCATTTATAACTTCATCAATAAGATAATCTTTATCATAAATATATATATATATATATATATATATATATATATATATATATATATATATATATATATATAGTATATATATATATATATATATATATATATATATATATCTCTCTTTTAGGCTGTCTCTTGTTTCTTTCTGAATATATTTTTTCTTCTTGCCTATCAAAAAAAAAAAGGGAAATCGAATATATATGAATAATATCTAAACTTTCCTATTTATCAATTATCTTGTGAAACCTACTTAGTGTCTGTAATGGAGTATCTCGAGTTCAATTTGGGGGCGGGGGGGTGTTTGGGTTTGTGCATCTTCTAGCGGTAATATATATCTGCTTTCCATGACAGAACTACTAACATTGAAACTGGATAAGATCCCAGAGTACTGGTTTTTCTTAGATCCTAAATTATATTGGTTCTTAACAGCTTCAGATGTCAATATTGTCTCATTCTTTCCTCCTAGGACATACTTCTTGCTACCTTGGAGGGAAAAAGAGAATAGAGGCTCGCATATAGCTTTGTATGTCAATTTTGTCTTTGTTCTTCCTCATAGCACCCCACCTGCTACCTTTGGGAAAAAATTGAGAATGTGAGCTAATGTTTTAAAACCCGGATCGGGCCGGTTCAGCTTGTTGGACCTTCAGTCTACTCCCTGAAATCGGTAAATGATTGGACAGGACATGAACTGGCGATTAGACCGGCAACCTCCTGAACTGGGCAGTTTTTTTGGAACCAGATGATTCAAATTCTACCCTCTTATTTTGGGAAACAAGCCAAACAGCCCCTAACCCAAACCAGCCAAGTGCACAAAAGTTCACAATCTCATTATATGCGTGGGACCCACACTCGTGGGCAGCTTCTTTCACGCTTGCAATCTTTCATGGGGGCACTCTCTTTATAAGGGCATAATGTTTCCTTTAAACCTCTGATGTGGGACTTGATTTCAAGTCTACAAAAGCAATAAACAAATAAGGGCTTGGAGGAATTGAACTCCAGACCTCAGTCAAAATTGAAAGGTACAGGACCACTAGGCTACATGAGCTAATGGTGTTTCTTTCCAAATAAATTTATATATACCGAAAAAGGAATGACTAAATAATTAATTTGACTTTGATTTGAATATATTAGGGTTTAAATATCACACATATTTCATTTAAAAAATATAAAATATTGACATGTTTACACTTATTTAATAATATCAAGTGTAAAAATAAATATTATAGAATTTTAGAACATTGATAGAGGCTTTGAATATTTGATATTTTTGGTATTTTTCAATTCTATAGTATTATTCCCAGTTCTTTGGTGCCTTTGAGGCCTAGGCCGCCTGGCTCAAGCGACAAAGGGATGGGATGAGGTCACAGGAGGTTCCAATTTGAGCCCCAATATGGGCCAAAAATAAGCCCAGTTCTTTGGTTACTTGATGATATAGATTTTAGGTATGTTTCTTGTACAATCTTAGATAGCTTATACTTTTACTATCAAAGTTGTACATGTGTGTTTTGATCTTCCTACTTCCTCTAAACCTTTAAACTTCTATGACTGGTGTAAGGTGCTCTCTTCTGCCCTTCTCCTACTTCTTGCTTGATATCCATTCCTATGCCCAACTATTTTAACTGGTTTCCTTCTTACCATCATATCACTTTGTTATTATCTAATGGATTCTTTTAGTATAAGTTATGTTTGCATGCTGCATGGATATTATCAGTTGCAATCACTTAAAATATGTTCAAATATTGCCAACATTGCAACTATTCTGGTGTTGTGTTTCATTTCTTTTACACCATGTTCTCACTGTTACATTGAAGCTTTGTTTGTTGATTTACCTCTTTTATTATCCATGGGAGTCAGGTTTTTGGGTTAGCGTTTACTAGCATTTTGCATTATAGTCAACTGTAGGATATTAATGACGCTCATGTTCAAGCTATGGTGATTTATGTTGTTCCTTGTTTTTAATTTGGGTTTCCTTTTCTATTTTTCAGGAAAAACCAAAAGGGGGGAGCTAAGTATTTTTCCAAAATCTTTCATAGTCTTATCTCATTGTTCCATATGATGCCAAGACAGAAAGCTGGTCCTGGTTCTGATAATGTCAATGTGAAAGTGGGAGCAGATTTTGTTTTGCGAATGATTTAATTTCTGTCTGGCTCTTTTCTAACATAAATTGTTTATGGCATTTGTACAGAAAACTGATGTATGGGTCCCAGGAAGTACCAGGAATCCTGAAACGTATATTTTGAAAGATCAGGTATTAGTTAATAGCCTATAACTTAAAACATCACCTATAACTGTTTGAAGTTTTGTCATTTGTCTAAATTTTGTTCTTTTGGTTTTTCATTTGAGTTGAGTTTCTTGGATTGCTCTTGCACATTGATGAAAGTGCCTAGAACTCAATTAAACTAATGAAGGGAAGTTTGGTTGTTTTGTTGGTCCAAACCACACCTCCCTCCTAGTCAATAACTTCAATGTTTTGTATAATATTAATGTGGCTAGTGCTCGCCTATTAAAAATATTCATGTTGCTAAAATTTTAAATTCTGTTTGCTTATTTATATTTTGGTAGGAAACTCGATATCGCCAACGTTACCTAGATTTGATGTTGAATACGGAGGTTCGGCAAATATTCAAGACCCGGGCTAAGATTATTTCGTACATCAGAAGATTTCTTGACAATCTTGATTTCTTGGAGGTTAGTCATCTCTTCTGGTGTTAATCTTCTTAAGTATTGATATTGTTTAATATTATTAGCTGTTTAATGCTCAAGCTATATCACTTTTTCTGTATCATTCATTGAGTCTCCACACCTCAGGTTGAGACTCCAATGATGAATATGATTGCCGGGGGAGCAGCGGCTCGTCCATTTGTGACCCATCACAATGACTTAAACATGAAGTTATATATGCGTATTGCTCCTGAACTCTTTCTTAAGGAGCTAGTTGTTGGTGGATTAGACCGTGTTTATGAAATCGGAAAACAATTTAGGAATGAGGGAATTGATCTGACCCACAATCCTGAATTCACTACATGTGAGTTTTACATGGCATTTGCAGACTACAATGACTTGATGGAGCTTACTGAGAAAATGTTGAGTGGTAAGCATGGCATTTGGATTGTTCCAGACAAACACATTTGTTTTCCCTTGTGGCTTTTCATATTCATATTTAATTTTATCCCTGGAGTTTTTTGTTTTTTTCTAACCATGGTTAATTGAAACAGGTATGGTCAAGGAACTTACAGGTGGCTATAAAATCAAATATCATGCAAATGGTTTGGATAAGGATCCAATTGAGATCGACTTCACTCCACCTTTCAGGTTTTATTGACTATATTACTTTGTGGTGCAATATATAACCTCAAGCATCTATTCTTTTGGAATATCTTTCTAAATAACTTCGTGATTGATGTTTTAAAATTGCAGAAGGATCGACATGATAGAGGATTTAGAGAAGATGGCAGGCCTCAGCATACCCAAGGATCTCTCGAGCGAAGAAGCAAAAAAATATTTATTGGATGCATGCATGAAATTTGATATCAAATGCCCCCCTCCTCAAACAACAACTCGTTTGTTGGACAAAGTAAATCCTCTATTTATTTTTGACGCATTTGTAAGCATCTCAATATTTGTTAGTAGAATCTGGGAATATGTTAAAGTTTGCGGTCTAATGATATTTACTGCTTCTTTGTGGGAATCCCAGAACATGTAAGTGCACGTTGCCAGCGCCAACATTTCTATGAATACTAGAATCATATAATAATATTAAAGCTTGGGCATTAGATTGCTAATAACATTAAACCCATCAAACAGAAATCTGGTCTTATAATCCTGTCTTAAATTCATATCTCAATTCCTACATAGAAAAAACTTGTTTTTTTGGTTGTTTCATTGTTCAAGTGCCTGCATTTCATAAAGTGCAGGGCACAGTGGTTCAAGCTCTCTGAAAGAAGCACATGTAGAAAATATTTTCTGAAAATGTACCATTTTTAAGGCTTGATGTCAGAAAATGTTTAAAGCCCTTCTTGGTCTATTTGTTTTTCCTTATCTTACCAAATTTTCTGTCATCAGCATCCGGTGGATTGCTCTTACCTATATTTTCTCACATGGATTATTTTTGTTAAAATACAATTGCTTGTATGCTGTCAGAGCATTCGCCAACCCCTCGGCCTCTCTCTCTCTCTCTCTCAAGTCTCTCAAATCTCTTTGTTTTTTTCTCTGTTGGGTAATTAATAATTGTCTTTGTTGGCTTGTAGGTAGTAAGATTTTTATTAAGTTGTATGAGCTTCTGAGTGAATTTTTGGTGTGCAATTTGAGACATATGCATCATATCTGACTTTTTTGGTGCAAATTTTGTGATTTAAATTTATCTTTCATGATGTATAGCTTATTTTAAATGTTGTAGATTTTAATTACGTCATTCTTCATTGTTGCAGCTTGTGGGCACTTGAGGAGACATGTAAATCCTACTTTCATCATTAACCATCCAGAAATAATGAGTCCTTTGGCGAAGTGGCACCGATCAAAACCGGGCTTGACTGAACGTTTTGAATTGTTTGTCAACAAGCATGAGGTACTTATGCTGCTTCAACATTCGTTTTCTATTTTTCTTAACCAACTTTCTCCTTAATTAATGCTTGTCTATTATTGTAATGGCACAGCTTTGCAATGCTTACACTGAATTGAATGATCCCGTGGTACAACGTCAACGATTTGCTGAACAACTTAAGGTAGAAAATGATCAGAAATGCAAAAACTGAAGTATCATATTTAATTGAATGACACAAAATTTCCTGGAGATGAATGTATTTCCAAATATCAGACCGATAATCAGGTGATGATGAAGCAATGGCTTTGGACGAAACGTTTTGTACAGCTCTTGAATACGGATTACCACCCACTGGTGGCTGGGGATTGGGAATTGATCGTCTTGCAATGATGTTAACAGATTCACAGAATATTAAGGTTTGCATCTCTTACTTTTCTTCTATTATTATTATTATTTTTTAATTTTTACTTATGTTATATATGTTTTTTCTCATTAAACGCTTGCTTACCGCTCACATTTTAAATTCTATGGGGGGACAGGAAGTTCTTCTCTTTCCGGCAATGAAACCTCAAGACGAGCCTTCTTCCGTCCAGCCTCCTGCTCAAACTTCTACCCAAGGTACTCATTGACAAAATATGGCCCTACATTTTCTGCCACCAATTCAATTTTGGCTAGTTTATCTTTTGAGTGTTGTCATGGAAAAAAAATGCAATTGCTAATCAGGAGCGTTGATAATGAAATAAATATAACTATGTTCATGCTGGTTCCTTTATTAAATGAAATGACAATGCAGCAACTTTTGTGGATGTTGTACGGAGTTTTGTCCCAAATAATGCATTTAAAAATAATGCCAAACTAACGCTTAAAACCGTAGTTGGTATGGTTTTAACTTAAAAAATTTTAAATCAGAACAACAACTCACGCTTGAACTCAAATAAACCTCAGAGTCCCATCACAGTTATTGAAATACTATTGAATCAAATATGTTATTATTTTAATAGAAGTTATTAATAATCTGTTGCATGGCATTCCCTGCTTTGAGTTTGCTTGTTCATTACGGATGCTGTGATTTTATTTTATTTTATTTTTTCTTTAATCATGCAGCTGTCTAGGAGGAAGACTGGAAATCTTGAATGGATATTTCAAGTTTTGATCAAACTATACAACTTATCTTGTTCTTTCCTTTGGGGTTGTGGATCAAACTCCTGCTTACCCATACTCATGCTTATTGTTATTATATATGTCTAGATTTTTCACTTGTTTGCAAAATGCAAGAAAATGTTGTTACTACTACAGCTTTCTTAGGATTTGAGTGAGCTCTTAGTTATTACTTGAGTTAGAGCTGTTGTCTTCCTTTTTCTTTTTCTTCTTTTGTTTTCGATTATTATTTGACATGGAGTCAATTCAGTTTGAGTTCCAATCAATCAATAGAGTTTTTCCAAAGAGCTTTAGAGGGGAACTTGGATGCTGGTTGGTTCTTGTCAGGGGTGTAATCGAAGTCGAGCTGGATATAGAGCCTAGCTCGAACCTGATTCGATTAAAAACTTGAGCAAGGGATCCTGCTCAAATCCAATGGGAATAATTTACTATATCATAACTAAATAAACAGCTGTAAAAAAAAAGTGATTTAATGGAATCACCCTATTATCTGTGAGAGAGAAAGGACTAGCAATAAAGCAGCTTGAGTCGAGCTACTCATGCTACTTGACCTTAACCTCGACTCGATTAATTACAAATCGAATTCGAGTATTTTATGAGTGAACGAGCTTGAGTAGCTCATAGTTTGACTCGTTTACACCCCTGGTTCTTTTACATAGCCTCTTATAATATTGACATGGGAATAAAGTATTGTTTTCATGGGTAACCCTTAGAAGAGGAGCATTCTGAGTTGATCTACAAGCCGCCTCTTTGGTCTTACTATTATTGTCTGTTTTTGGAGCAAATAACAATGGCAACTAACTGGCAGCAATAAACAGATATGAATAGTGTTACGAATATTATTGTTTCCAGAAGAATTACATGAGAAATGGACTTTATTTCTTTAATTGCAATGAGAAACTGAAGACCTTTTTCAGTTTTGATATGAAAAGAACTGAACAAAAACCAGAAAAGGATCCCTGGATTGATGACAACGAATAATAGTAAAGAGAAAAATGTATCCAGAATCAGATTGGAAGAAGATTGATTGACGAGGTTGAGGCAAGCAATCATCATTCATCTGTAGGCCTAGACAAAGAAAATACAAAATTATATAAAAGGAGTTTAAGAGAAACTTTGCATTAGATTTATATGAAAGGAGTTTAAAAAATGGAGTCTCTTCAGGCCATCGGAGGACTTGAGGCTTGAGGGTTTCCATGATTAGTTGAAGTGCATGTAAATCGATTTAGGGTTCTATGGGAATAGTTAAAGTGTTGCAACTGTCTGGGTGGTATACGCCAGTTATTAAAAAAAAAGAGCTTTAAGGGCATATTTGGTTTTTTGCTTTTTAAATCAACGGTAATTTGGCTTTTGAGAATACAGCATCATTTTCGATATTCTTAAAACTCAAGTATTATTTTCTTAATTTACTGTTTTTTGCGCTTTTTTTTATAACAAAAAAAAAAGTATTAAACAGGTTCTTTATGTTTTCTTTGTTTTTGTTTTTCAAAACAAAAAATAGTTTTCAAAAACAGTAAACAAATAGGTGTTAAGAAACTTAAATTTGTGAATCTTACATCTATGTTTTTTCTTAAAAAATAACTTATTTCGAACAAAAATTTCCTTTCATATTTCATGTATTTACTTTGTCTTTTAAAAGAAAAACAAGAAAACAAAATAGGCAATTTGACAAAAAGGCCAAAATCAAAGAAGGGAAGATAAATGAGTCTTCAAAATATTATTTAACCAATCCATCAAATCTAGATCATGGGTACAGTGTTCAATATTACAAAAGATAGGATATATGAAAGGAAGGGTCCTGATGGAATCTAGGGGGAATAATTTATTAATTTATTTACTACAAGTAAACAGTTATAAAAAAAAATGATTTAATTAAATCACCCTATAATCTATGAGAGAGAAAGAAAGGACTAGCAGAAAAACTGAATATCTATTTAGATTATATTTCATCTGTGGATACCAAAATCACATATTCACAGTTTAAGACTAAGACCTCTCTACTAAATAAAAATTGAGTAAACATATATACATCCATTAATTGCATCTTTACCAAGCTTATTTATGGGATGGACGCAAGCCAACATAATTTAATTCTTTTTTTGGTTAGGTGTCATGAGCAGGTCCGTGTACATACGGAAAACGCTTTTAAGTCATATCACATTCAAACTAATCCCCGGATGGACCATACACAGAAAGCCTCTATCATATAACATAATTACGTCCACGCTCGAACTCTGTGACCACCTGCTAATAAGAGAGACCAACTATTTCACCTGGCACAGTTCAATAAGAAACAGCCAACATAATTCAATTTTGAAACAAAAGATAGCCTACAATCATCCACAAAGCTCAGCATCCCAAAACATAACCAAAAGCCACAGCCAGCTCATCTTCATATCTTCTTCAACCTCACAACAATGCCTGTATATATGCTTCCGAGTTACTTACACCCTCCTCCGATCTCTGGATCAATCGACATCACATACCTTCGAACAACGGGAGTTTTTCCCACTAATCGGGAGAAGAACCAGAGGCAGAGTGGTGAAGAAACTTTCTTCTTCACAACTATAAGCTTCTTCCTCAACATATGATAACTAAACTTCTTCAAGCTCAAACCCATACATGATATCATCAGCGAGTTTGGTCATTTTTGTTGGAGAATCACTGAAAGTTTCCCTGAATCAGAGATATGTGCTTTCTTGATCATTCTGAAAGGTTCAGAGAAGATTCTGAAACTTCCTTTCCGTTTGGTTGGCTCTGGGAATCAAAGAAACATTGGCATCCATGAATTTCAGCACAACTAATACGTATATGATTTCTCTTCAACTGCTTTTTTTTCCTTAAGAAAGATTGATAATTATCCTGTCTAAGGTATTTAAATTTTAATTTTAATTTTTGAAACTAAGAAGAATAAAATTTTTGGTTCGCCAACAAAAACTAAAAAATCAACCCCAAAGATCCATCTAATCGAAACCTTGCGTATTTATTTGGCTTAAGAGATTGTTTTCAGATTTTTTAACTAAGCAATTGTTCGATAAATCCATCGGTGTAATTTTCAACATCAAAACGAAAATTTTCAACGGTTTTAATTTTTCAATACGCTTGATAACAAAATTTTATAAGCTCTTAATCGAAAAATTTTAAATTAAAAACTGTTGAAAACAGGCAGGTAAAGACCCACTAACGCGAACGGTATTACTTCGGCCAACAAAAAAAATTTTTAAATGAAATAAAATTGACTAAAAACCCTTATAAATTATATAATATTTTAAAAAATATTCTATACGGGATACTTTAAGTTTCAGATTCTATCGCTTATTTTTTAAACATATTTATGCTCTTTTTTGATAATATTATTAGAATAAATATTTTTACATATTTTTTAAACATGCTATTTACAATAATTAATAATTGTAGAAAATAAAATATTATTAGAAACTCTATTTATTTTGGATAATACTTAATTTAATGACACAAGCAGAATATATAAAATACATAATCTTTCGTGATTCGCATTTGTTAGCTTATCAAACAATATATTTATCTTCAGTATTTAATTGTTAATAACTTATTAAAAAGCTTTTACAAAGACAGCATTTAATACTTATGTACCAAGACTTAATTTTTCAAGATTGTTTTCAAAGACTTAATTTTTCATTTATCAAACAGCAATTTAAATTCAAAAAAGTGTTTTTTTATTCTCTAAAACATGGGGAAACAAAGAAAATAAGGAAAGTTTCTTTTGTTCTGGGCAACTAAAACATAAAATTAAAAAAATTAAAAAAAACTAAATTAAGATAATGCTAATTTTTAAAACACTAAAATAGAGCTTATATAACTGTTCTTTAGAATACTTCAAAAAAGTGAACTCCGGTTCATTGCTTGTTTTTCTAAAAATCAATCTTATATTCTTATCTAATTTTTGAGAAAAATAAAAATTTTAAACCTACAGAGTTCTTCAATTTGATTGTAAAATATATTATTTTCTTTTGAATATCTATTTTTTTTCAAATTAAAAAAATTCAACTAAAGTATTAAGGAAACCTAAAAAACCCAAATATTTTGATCTCTAAATAAAAAATTCTAAAAATTCTAGCAATAAGTGGTAAAAAGTTTAAACAATGACGTTGCTTTGAACAAAAACTAAAAAAAAAAGAAAAATACGCTATTAGGATTTAGGAGCGCACCGAAGAAAAAAAATAAGAATTAAACTTATTTTTCTACTTGTGGTGTTTTGAGTTTTCTCTGCAAACAAACAAACAAACTTAGCTTAACTTACTATTGGTGATAGGTCTGATAACTACTAACCTGTGTAATGAAGATGGCTCAAAGAAAGAAGCTGAAGAATCTTCCTTGTGTTCCTCACCATCACCATCACCATCACGGGCTAATCGAAGCTGTTCGAGCTGCCTTTCAGCCACGTTCTGCACAAGACCTGGATGGATTTTCAGAATCTCATACAAAAACCGACCAATCGGAGATTCCAAGCTTAGAGGAGGAGCAATCGAAATGTTGCCGATCCAGATCCAGATCCAGATCCAGATCTGTCGGAATCATCGTCCATGGCCGACGCCGACGCCGATTGAGATGATGATGCCTTTACTATCGCCGTCTTCTTCCATACAAGAGCAGTTTTCCTACTTCCAGGAATGGACTGACACTGCCATTCACAAATTGCAAGAAAATTCAACCAAACAAGTCGATCTACAGTCCCAAAATTTCCAAACCCTACGCAAAAGAAGCCAAAGCATATTATTTTCATGGAAAATCCCAAACAAAACAAAAACCGTTGCAATTCTAAAATTTCAAGTCGTTTTGGCCTCTCATAGGTACCGAAGCGTGTAATAGGAGAGCCTTAACACAAAATAACGGCTTCTATAAACTCTAAATGGTTACGTACCACTTCACAATTTCATGTGGAATCGAGTGATAAAGGATCGTATCATTGCCAAGTTCTAGAGAAGTGGATCTTCACTTAACTCTCGACACCTTAGCCCAAATAACCCTTTCCGATACACGCACTAACGCTCAACGACCTAATAATTTACATGGAAATGATGCGAGATCAGACATCGCTTCATTCTTAAATAAGCCTGTCCGCCGACTATTCACAAGTTAGATAGCTTTCATTCGGACCCTTTCTGATTATCGCACTTCTTCGCAAATATTTCGCCTAAAGATCTTCTCTTAAAAAAAGCATCGATAATAGGTATTCAAACCCAATAGAAAAGTCTAACCCAAAAAATCGATCTGAGCAACAGAAACATTCAAGTTTTAAATACCATTCCACCATTTCATATGAAGCTGCTGAGGAATTGTATTTTTGCCCACCTCGTGAGAAGTACAACGTTCATAAATAATTATTTAAGGTTTTTATTAATACAACAGCTTATATATATATATATATATATATATATATATATATATATTCATTAATCTACTTATTTATGTAAATATTTTAAAAAATTTATAATCATAAAAATAGTTGATTTAGGTTTTATTAATATAAATTTTTATATATGTATTTATATTTTTGTAATACATTTTATTTATTATGATATCCTATTTTTATAATTAAATATTAAATGTCATTTACGTGTAATTTTAATGATATAAAAACGTTTTGCGACATTAAAGAGAAAAACTAGAAATCACTTTTCGAATTCCTATAAAATAGTTCGATAAAAACGCAATAAAGAAAACGCTGAGTGTAAGCGATGCTACAAGAAATAGTATCAAATCGCCCATAATAAACTCGCCTCGTGAAATGTAGCATATACTTACTATATTGTAATAAAGTACGTAATTGTTAAAAAAAATCTATTTATTTGTTATTCAATCAAACTTGGTGCATCTATAATATATCCACAAATAATATATGAAACTTATAGTATAAAACCTATTATAGGTTTTTTTTTTTTTTTTTGGACCTAGTCAATAGGTCATGGTTCTATTCGAGCCACCATTTTTCTAGTCTAGCCCTCCAAAAATGCGAGTCAAAGTGAGGTCTGTCAATTGTTCTCAACCCATATATTCCAAATTTCTAGTTGCTGTGCTATGTTACCATCGTAACTCTCTTCGTTTCTAGCTAAATAATGACATAAATGAATGTGAATCTTTAACCATGTCGCACTCCATCAGATGATAAAATGCTGACGCTCTCTCAATTTTTTTAAAAAAAGTTTTAATAAGAGGTTTCGAACCTTGACCACTTTGTATATAAAGATTTCCCTTGTTACCATTATGATGTATTACCCAAAAATCGGGTACTATAATACTTGGTGGTACCCAAGGTTCACTAAGGTAGTACCCGATTCACTAAGATAGTACTTACGCATAATTCACTCTTTATCAATTTAGTTTTCATTTTTTATCAACATTTTTAAATTACAAAGATTCACTTATTTTTGCGCTTCCTCTTGCTCAATTTTTCAAATTAATCAAATCAAGCCTATAACTTTTAGTTCTCCCATTGGGTTACCTTCATTGTGTACGATGGCGAACCAAATTCAAACGCGTAGGACAAATAAAATACTACCATAATTGCAAAGAAGACATAAACAATGTAAAATACATCATTCAACGTTAGCTTTCATAAAAAAATACCATATTGTGTGTAAGAAGATTTAAATACTATCTTACAAATTATATGATTTCCTAAGATTAGTTGGCTTATAATACCTAGACATTAAATCAAGACTCTACGCATTTTATTAAGATAAGATTTATGTAATAATATCATAATTTGAGATATTAATAATTATTTTCTAAAACCGTACTTAATCATATATTTAACACAAATTTCAAAAAAAAAAATGTAAAGTTGGGTTACCATTTACCAATGAACCAAATTCAAAGGTGTAGGATAAATAGGATAAGGATAGGATGCAAAATATGGAAGCAGCAGCAGGAGCTTCAGCTTACCGATAAAGATTGTGAGGGTTCGATTACGAGTCACAGTGGTACTGGGATCTGCTGAACGCAGCCTACTACAGATTCCCCCACTTCCTGCTGCTCATCCAAACCCACCACCACCACCTACCGCCCAGCTGTTATTCTTCCAGTTAACTCTCTCTCTCTCTCTCTCTCTCTCTCTCTGTTTTTTTCTCTATCCTTTTTTCATCAACTCATTGTAAATGTAGTACTCCTTGAAATTGGCATAAACACATACATGGGTTTTTTAGGGTTTAGGGAACAATTCAGGTGACTATCAAAAGTTGCAGCTGACCTTGAAGGATTATGGTGTGGCCAGTGTGGTGGCTAAGGTTTCAAGGATTGATTGGCTGAGGAATGCTGGTTTGGATCTCAATTACTGGAAAGCACTCGCTCCTCTGCTCTGTTCTTGATTGAAACACTGCTATGTTGATTTCCAAAGGGATTATCTGAATTGATGCTTAAATACTGTTGATTTTGCAAATGGGTTTCCCCCAATTTTTTTCTTTCAGCGGGTCATCCTCTATTTTATCCATGAATTCTCTTGATTTTGCAAATAGATTTCTCCAAATGTAACCCTCTCTAAATGGGTACTCTTCATTTGCACTGCTATGTTGATTTCCAAAGGGATTATCTGAATTGATGCTTAAATACTGTTGATTTTGCAAATGGGTTTCCACCAGTTGTTGCTTTCTCTAGATGGGTTTATCCTATTTTATCCATGAATTCCTCTTGATTTTTGGAAATGGATTTCTCCAAATGTAACCTCTCTAAATGGGTACTCTTCAGTTTCACTGCTATGTTGATTTCAAAGGATTATCTGAATTGGATGCTTAAATTCTGCTTGATTTTGCAAATGGTTTCCACCAGTTGCTGCTTTCAGATGGGCTATCCTATTTTATCCATGAATTCTCTTGATTTTGGAAATGGATTTCTCCAAATGTAACCCTCTCTAAATGGGTACTCTTCAGTTTCACTGCTATGTTGATTTCCAAAGGGATTATCTGAATTGATGCTTAGATACTGTTGATTTTGCAAATGGGTTTCCCCCGATTGTTGCTTTCTCTAGATGGGTTTATCCTATTTTATCCATGAATTCTCTTGATTTTGCAAATGGATTTCTCCAAATGTAACCCTCTCTAAATGGGTACTCTTCATTTTCACTGCTATGTTGATTTCCAAAGGGATTATCTGAATTGATGCTTAAATACTGTTGATTTTGCAAATGGGTTTCCCCCAATTGTTGGTTTCTCTAGATGGGTTATCCCCATTTGATCCATGAATTCTCCTGATTTTGCAATTGGGTTTCCCCAACCTTTGCTTTCTCTTGTTGGGTTATCCCATCTGATCAATGAATTCTCTTGATTTTGCAAATGGATTTCTCCAAATGTAAACCCTCTCTAAATGGGCTATCTAGATTGATGCATAATTAGTCTTTTGATTTAGGGGATTGATTTTTTTGATGTTGCTTTCTTTAAAGGGGTTATCTGAATTGATGCTTAAATACTGTTGATTTTGCAAATGGTTTTCCCCATCTGATCAATGAATGAATTCTCTTGAAATGAGTTATCTAAATTGACCTTAACCTTCCTCTCTTTAGGCGATGCGGGACACCACTTAATTAGTCTTGATTTAGCGAATTGATAAAGGGGTTATCTGAATTGATGCTTAAATACTGTTGATTTTGCAAATGGTTTTCCCCATCTGATCAATGAATGAATTCTATTGTCGAGTAAATTGACCTTAACCTTCCTCTCTTTAGGCGATGCGAGACACCACTTAATTAGTCTTGATTTAGCGAATTGATAAAGGGGTTATCAGTTATCTAAATTGACCTTAACCTTCCTTTCTTTAGGCGATGCGGGACACCACTTAATTAGTCTTGATTTAGCGAATTGATAAAGGGGTTATCTGAATTGATGCTTAAATACTGTTGATTTTGCAAAAGGTTTTCCCCATCTGATCAATGAATGAATTCTCTTGAAACGAGTTATCTAAATTGACCTTAAAACCTTCCTCTCTTGAGCAATGCAGACAATTACTTAATTAGTCTTGATTTAGCTTAATTGATAAAGGTTATCTGAATTGATGCCAAATACTGTTGATTTTGCAAAAGGTTTTCCCATCTGATCAATGAAATTAACTCTTCTTGAAACAAGCTATCTAAATTGACCTTAACCTTCCTTCTTTAGGTACGCAGGACACCACTTAATTAGTCTTGATTTAGCGAATTGATAAAGGGGTTATCTGAATTGATGCTTAAATACTGTTGATTTTGCAAATGGTTCTCCCCATCTGATCAATGAATGAATTCTCTTGAAACGAGTTATCTAAATTGACCTTAAAACCTTCCTCTCTTTAGGCGATGCGGGACACCACTTAATTAGTCTTGATTTAGCGAATTGATAAAAGGGTTATCTGAATTAATGCATAGGTAATCTTTATTTTACAAATGGGTTTCCACACATTCCCTATATACCTTTTTTTACTCCTTTGGTAATATATTTTATGGCTTATTTATCAAAAAAAAAAAAAAAAAAGGGTTTCCACACATCACTTTCTCTATCATGTTATCCTAGTTGATGATGCTTGAATCATATCGATTTTCAAAAGGCTTTATCTAAATGTTACTTTCTCTAGATTGGGTTATTAAGGTTTGTTCTATGAGTAATCCTGATTATGTACAAACAATTAGAAGATCTATTATTGTATCAATCTAGAAAAAAAAAACACCCCATTTGGATTGGGATTGTGTTTTTCTGATTATCATATGATTAAGGCAATGAAAGTCGGTTTTATATACGCCTCTGCTCATAGAATGAAAGTCGCTTTTTTATGTACCTTGTGGCAAATTTGTATAGTGTTGATAACACCAATTCTTTGGTGGATTTTTTGGCGTGATTGGGGTATAGGTGAGTTAGAGGGTTTTTTTGTTGTCTCCTTTGTGTACTTAGTACTTTCGAGAGCCTTTTTGCTATTTTTTTGGTCAATATATTGTTTTTTACCGATAAAAAAAAAAAAAATGATTAAGGCAATGCAATGTGTGCAGGTATCTGAAGAGGGTTGATGAGGCAGTTCAAGAGGCAAAGCAATTGACTCAAGGTTTCTCTATCTTTTCCTGTAAATTCATTCCAAGCTCGAGTTCGACTCGATTAAAAAACTTGAAGCTCGAACTCGACTCGAACTTGATCCAGTTTTTCTTCATATGTTCAAAACTCGACTCGACAAAACTCGAATCAATTAAAAAATTAGTAAATAATTATATTCAAACCCGACTCAACTGGAGCTCGATTCGAAATCGACTTGATTAAGTTCGCAAGCAGTTCGAATCAAGTTTTGTGATACTCGAACTTGACTGAAGTTCATTATTATCTCTTTTGAGTTAGTGTATGCAGTTGGAAATAAAAAGGAACTAAAGTAATGAAAATAGGTATAGTTCAAAGTCTCTGAATAGAACGACGTATTGCTCATAAAGGATGATGAACCCACTACCTACAAATAGAAAGACGTATTGCTCGTATAGCAACTAAATACGTACCGTTCTAAAGAGATATGGATTTTTTGCCGTTCCCCAAAATACGTACTAATCGTACAAATTACGGTATAGTTATCCAATTTATTTCCAAATTTCTCAAGTGGCACCAACTTTGTTTTCATCAAATGCAACAAACTGCAATTTTTACACCTAATTCAAACAATCCTAGATCGGTAACTGTTAAACGACCAACTCTCTTAAAAGCTCGAGCTTAAAGGATTTGGGTTTAATATGAATGAATATCATACATTTAACACCTTCTCTCACGTGTAACTCCATACCCATACGTGGAGAGTTGAATAAACTAAATATAGTCTTTTATGGACTTTCAAATCAATAAATAGTGGGCCAAATTTATTATGCAGCTTCAATCGCAACCGTTTCTGAGATTGTTAAACGACACAACTCGAAGGTCTATTATTTTCCTTTGAAGTTTCATTTATCTATCAATATCAGATTCTTAAAATATCATAATTTATAAATGAGGAGTTTTGTACTCTGTTATAGGTGGGAATTTGTCTTTAATTGGTCACTCAGCTGGAGGGTGGCTGGCACGTGTCTACATGGAAGAATTCGGATTATCCCATATTTCCATCTTGTTGACTCTTGGCACTCCCCATTTGTATGTTTTCGAAGTTTTCACTTTATCATCTGGTTTAACCCGAAGATTCAAGCAGTGAAAAAACGATAAAAAAATAATTTTCTCAATGCTTTTGGCTTCATAGTTTTAAATATAAAAATCAAATATAATCTAAAATTTTACATATTTTTAAATTTCTTAATATTTAATATTTATATATAGAAAGAAAGAAATAAAATGAGTTTGACTTCAATTTATTTTCTTCCATTTTTTTTCACTATTTTCTTTTCTTAGTACTTTCCTGGTTTCCAAACGGAGCCATATAAGTTTCTATGTTATATGTTTTTTCAGGCCGCCTCCAAAGGTATGCCAGGGGTTGATCGCAGACTTCTGATTATGCTTGAAAAGAATTGTTCAAAAGCTGTTCACACCAACTGAACATGTATGTATGGGAGGTAAACTCAAAAATTCACACCCTGTTTTTTTTTGTTCTGTTCAGAAATCGCTTATCTTTTCGATTTTTTAATACGATCCCAATGCCGATTCCATAAAAATCATGAATGATATTTAAACTGGTATGCTTTTCCCACCTATAAAGGCCGGTATTTTCAGCCAGCTTGACTACTTATCATTAATGCTTTTATTGAAAGTTAATGCATAGCAAAAGAAAGCTACCTGGAAGAGAGCTACCTAGTGCCTGCAAAGAGAAGCGTCCGGGAGCTGAAAGCTAATGACAAGGTCAATCCCAGACATCCGGCTTTTCTAGGGATAGGTAGTGATACGATCTCATGTTGGTTCCATAAGAACATGAGCTTCAGATTTCTTAAACTCGGTAGATTCTCTCACTCTGTGCGTCGTCTTGTAAGCAGGCAATGCGTACTTATCATATTATCAGAAATACGATAAAGCAGGTTACGCTACTCTAGAAGAGGGCTACCCGCAAATAACAAAAGAATGGTTCGATTGAAAGGTTACCACAATCAGAGTCATCCGCAGACATCCGATTTGGTGCAGAAAGAAATGACACGATTCATCGCTGCTCCACAAGAAATCGCTGAGCCATTTAAACTCAAAGATTCTCACTGCGGCTCCGCCTTGTGGCTGGCTCGCTACCTATCATCGGTGCTTTCATTGAGAGTCACGATAATGCATAAGCGCTAATGCAGAAGAGGGCTACTCGATGTTCAAAGAGAGGGTCCTGTGAAATCGCATCTGGTCAGAGAGTCATCTACAGACATCCCATCAGGGTAGGCTATGATACTAATTCTCACATCGGCTCCATACAATCACAAGTGATTTCAGATTTAAACTCGGTAAATTCTCCCACCAGCCGATCTTTTCGGGTTCGCTACCTATCATCGAGAAATGACGATACAAGGCGCTACCCGGAAGAAAAATACTGGATGTCAAAGAGAGGGTCCTGGAGGAAAGCTTATCGGATCAGGAGTCATCCGCCAGATATCCGGTTTCTGTGGTGGCAAAGTGATACAACCTCACACTTGCTCCATGTTAAATCGCGAGCAGACTTAAACTCGGTAGATTCTTTACTCAGGCGCCGGTTCATCAATTGGCCACTCTCCATCATCTGCGCTTCATCGAGCCGCGCGCAGTGCAGCAGGGCCCGGTGCCCTCAAGAGAAGGCTTGTAGTGCGTAGTTGTCCGCGACATTCTACGGTGGCAATGATACGATCCCATTACCTGCTTTCAATAATAAATCGTTGCTTCGCACTTGCTCGGTGTTTATCTCACTCATCGACCGTCTTTTTCAAGCAGCTCTCCTATTGGATCGGAGCCATCTGATTTACATTAAACAAAAAATTAGTTTGATTCATGCTTCTAATTGCATTCGCTTGCGCTTAACGCCTTATCTTTTTATTCATACCTGAGGTCAGATTTTTTTAACTTTCACGACCGTATCGTTAAATTTAAAACTTTTTAACACCAGTGCAAAACTTTTTACTTAATATTGAAATATGAGAAATCATATATTTTATGATCCAATTAAAACTCTCATAACTCCTTTCATACTAATTAAATAAAATCATATATATTTTTTATTTTTTGTTTAAAAAATTATTGTCTCAAAATTCAGATAAAAATTAAAAAATTGATTTTTTTTTTAGAAAAAACAAACAAGTAAATATTTAACTTATTTAGTACTATTGAGAATAAAGATTCTATTCAGCTAGCCTTAGCATTAAAATTTAGCATATTTTAAGTTAGCTAGTTGGGTGGATATCAACTTACTTGAAACAAACCCAACATTTCCTTTCTTGCAGGTAAATAAATAAATATTTAAAATTAATGTCAAAATCTTTCAAAAAAAAAAATTAATGTCAACTGTTCAAATATATGATATGATCTATGACTTCTCCTATTGCTTGGAACAAAGATTTGGAGATTATGTCTGTTTAAAATTTAAAACCCAAGAATTTGCCTTAATCGACGTTTGTTTTTTTACTTAATATCAATATAATTTTTTGTCTTGCTAATAGATCGATTAAGTATATAGTTATTTTGTTTTTCTAAAAAATTCAATATTTTAATTTTTATCCAATTTTTGAAACAATAAATTCTAAAATAAAAATAAAAATACATATAATTTTATTTAATTAACATTAAATGGGTCGCTTAGCCACGTTGGAACATAAAGTATATGATTTTCACATATTTCAATATTTGGTTTTTTAATAATAGAAAAAAAAATCATCGAGAAAAAGTCAAAAAACCAAATATTTTGACATTTTCTATTCGGTAAATAATTTCAAAAATTCATCAATAAATCATGATAAAAAGTTAAAAAAAAAACAACAAATAAAAAAATGTAAACAAACGCCACCTCGATGTTCTTAACGAATACTGCAAATTCCGATTTGTTGTAGGTATATTCATGAGCTCGATTATTTGATAACTCAAATGTAAATGCCACGTTGTTGCACTTCCAGTCCTGTAATAGACATGATCTCGCAAATCTCGGAGATTGCTGTTGTGAAGAACTTGAACAACTCGACACCCAATTCCTCTACCTTTCGCGCCCGATTCATTGGGCAAGGATACAAACAGGTAAACAAACTCATCTTGACGATGACTTACCCATCATAGTTTTATAAGGTGCGGGTTTTTGTGAAATGAAATGTCACCTTAGATGCACAACAATTTTATAAAATATGATTATATTAATAAAAAGGGAAAATTAATATTAAAATCGCGAACTTTCACGATTCAGATTTAAATTCAACAAAAGCTATTTTCGAACATGCTAGCCACGCACTTTGCTTTATATCCCGCGCTTCATTTTAATTTAGCTTCAAAGATCAAAACCACGCTGCTTATCGCGCACGCTCGATAGGGTAGAGATTCGAGTCTCACTGAGGATATAAAAACAAAATTCATGAAAATCACTATATTTAAAAACAAACTTGCTTGTAATTTGAACGAAAATAATAAAGTCGGTGATTAATACTAATTTTTTACTAATAAAAAATTAAAGATTCCTAATATTTAAAGAAAAATTCAATGAAAAAAATAGTGAAATTATATAAGTTTCAATATATACTCAGAATTTCAAGGATAAAAAGTATTTTAAAGAAGTTATATATACGGCACGTCTCTCTTCAATAAGGCTCGTGGTCTTGAAAAGCAAGACTATAACCAAAGTGGTTGTACCTTGAGCCTATTTTGAAAACTATGCTTACTGTAATGACATAGTTGAAAAAAATAGGTTCCGTTTGAATCCCGGAAAAGATACAATAAAATGTATATAAATGGGCGAGTTAAAATTACTTATGAAACAAAAAATAAGTGCTAGACTTTATAAATTAATTTTATAATGCTTATTCAAACTTATTTATTCGCTTATCTTTATTATATGCTTAATTAAAATTTAAAATATGTAGTAATTTTATTTTATTTTATATTTTTTATCGTAACCAAATATAAGTAAATCATTTTCCTTAGGCTTCGTTTGGATCCTGTAAATTACTAAGGAAAAAGATAGGGAGGAAAATAAAATAAGCAACTTTAATAAATTAATTTATGCATGCTTATTCAAACTCATTTTTATTTCGTCATTTCTATTATTATTATAGAAGGACTAAAAAAATTAAAAATATGTAAATTTTAGAATAATTTTTATTATATTTTATTTTATTTTATATTGTCCACAATGAAACCAACCAAACATTATAAAATCATTTTCCTTTTTTTTGTTGTAAACTAAGTTTAAAAGTACTAAGGAAATAAAATAAAGAGGAAAATTTGAAAGAAAATAAAAAATATGTTTAAACTTAATAAATTAATTCTATATGTTTATTCAAAATTCATTTTTATTTCCTGCTTTTTTATCTCTATTATATAAGCGACTTGTTAAGTTTTTAAAATACGTAAAATTTCCGTTAATCCATTATATCTTAGCTTTTATATTTTTCACTAACCAAATACTTAAAATTATTTTCCTTAAGACTTTTTTTTTTTTCTTTTTTAAGATTTCGTTCCAAACGAGTCATAGGGTTTTATGGAGAATCGTTTTCCTGATCCCGATTGATCAGGGCAGGTTTTGCGGCAGCGCACGCTTGGGCACGGGCGTCGTGCCTAAGCATCGTCCATCCGGGAGGGCTCAATGCTGCTAGCTTAGATGGGGTGTATCATTCACCTGTTGGCTCGGACGATCTCTCAAGACCGTGGTATGGCTCCCCAGCAATTGTAGAGCAATGGATACATCACCTCCTCAATTAACTACTAAACCCTAAACCTTAAACCTTAAAAGCATTTTAGATGAATTCCCATCAAACAAAAATATTCATTCAAATTCCTTTCATCCAAACAAATATTGTACTCAATACATGGGAGAGAGTTTTGTCCCATACTTAGTACTTTAAAAATATAAAATAAAATAAAATATCAATCTAAGATATGTTTGAAAAAAAAAGTCCAAACCGGTGCTTCCTCATCAAAACCGTAATGCACAGACGTTGCAGGTCAATCGCCTACTCGAGTTTGACTCGCAGTAGCACTGACCAACTCGTTAATCGAGCCGAGCCTCAAAGCATCACATTATCCAATCCCTGAACTCGCTTCGCAGTTTTAATCGAGCCTTAAGATTTTATTAATCGAACACTGAATAAGCTCGCATAATTATTTACTAATTTTTTTAATCGATTCGAAATTTTCGACCGAGTTCGAAGAGATAGACTATCCTTCCGCTGTCGACTATTTTTCGAGCCGACTGAACATCTTAAAAACCTCGATCGGAGCCTCTAATTGAGCTTCAAACCCTGGCTAGGCCTATCCGAGCTTGATTAAAATCAGATGCACGACATAATTTTAAACTCACAAAATCAGAATCACCATGATTTTAAGCATTAATTTGGATATTTTTTCCAAATCAGTACTAGATTGATATTTTTTTTTTTTAAGTATTATTTTAGGATGAAACTCCTAAAAGGATGCCTCTGACAAAGAAAGATGACCCTCGAGGAAGGGTTCATTGTCAAACTCTAACATCGATGGCTAAACGTCAAGTGATCATAATTATGAAAACAATCAAGAGTAATAGAGGAGCCTGACAAATGCTCTCCAAATAATTATGGTTTGATTTAAAAGTCAAAATTACCCAAAAATCCTATGAAAATAGATGAAATAATTATGACAACGGTTAAGACATACAGTAAGTAATAGTCTATCCACTATCATAATATATCATGACTATTACCATAATTGCTCCCTATATTACCATAACAAAGTTTAGGGATTTTTTTACGCACCTTTGACTTTTAAACCAAACCATAATAATTACTTTTTGAAGAGCATGTATTGAACCTCCTATTTTGCTTTATGTAGAAATATTTTTATCTGAGGGAAACCTACTTATCCCAATAAAAAGTGGAAACCCACATAAAGCATTTGACCTATCTTGCAGGCAACTTACACAAACCAACCAACATTGAATGAATGTAGAAAAGGAGAGAATTATGGCATTTATTTGCCACATGCTCCAGCTGAAATTCATTTAATGTGGTTAGATTCACAAACATAAGACATATAAAGACTTTATATGTAAAAACCCAACCCAACATGTATATTATCCGCTTCGCCTGTTAACCTCAAGACTTTAAATCTCATCTACTAAAGCTCGGCAGGTTCATATTCAGATAATACCAAAATTCCTCGTCTACATGTAGATATGACAAACATTCTCGCAGATGGCCAACGTTTTATCAGCTCCCATGATTACGGTCAATGAATGCACTCTACACGGCGTCAAAGTGATCGGCTATAACATCATTCAGAACGACCGACCCAATCCAACCATATAAATAGCTATCCACTTCGTACACAAAGGCCCTCGCGGTTTGAAACGCTGTCTAATAATTCGGCGGTTCTCATACTTATATAACGATATTAATCAATTACAGTTTTCGTCATTGCTGATAAGCGATGGTAAGATTTTACACAAAAACCACAACAAACAGTCTTTTCTTTCCTTAACTTTTACAAGATTTCTGACTAGCCCTTACAAACCAAGTCGGAGAATTTAGTCTCAACAAGGAAATTAAACTAGGCACAGCATCCAAAATGAGTGAATACAGGCATCACATGGGGTTGCCAAATACAAGGTTAGAACATCAATCCAGAGCTAAGCAATCAAACCTGATCCATCAGATTAGCAGTCAGTCAGGCAGTCTTGATAAAGTGGCTGGTCAGCAACTTCCCAATCTCTAAGAACCCAACTTTGTCTTTTCCCTCAAACAAAGACTTCAGCTTCTCATCACAGATGATCTCCCGCTTATCTGTGGGGTTCTGCAGCCAAAAACAAAAAATTCCAAACATTTCATACCGTATATCATTATTCAGCAAAGTTTTTCTTTGATACGATGTTCCGATCATCTAAGTTGTTGCAAAAGATCAGCATAACGAAAACTTTAAAAAAATGACAACTAAATGAAAGCAGCAGTGTTCAGATCTCCAAGAAACCCAGAAGTAGGAACACATAGACCAAACACTGGTTTATGAACAGCAAGAGATTAATCTAAAAAGAGAGTTTCTGTTATCCAGTATAGCAATCGACATGAATCAAAAGAGAACAAGATAAGATGGTTGTTATCAGCAATGTAACATGAATTAAAACAGTTCCAATGTACAGTTATGGAGGTTGGAGGTTGAAGGTTGAGAAGGCATTTTTGGCTTCATTGTTCTCATGGAACTGGGAAGATTTTTTGAGGTTTTCCAGCCAATTTACTGTGTAGTATGACTTAAAAATAATAAATCCTCTTGAAAAGAGTAGCTATATTTGTCAAACAACCATGACATCTTACAAATCGAATAGAAGAACTTTACTCCGACCCGCTTTTTTTAATAAGAGACCATATTAATAAGCACAAAAAGCGCACATAATTATACAGTTTGCGTAGAACAGACAAGGAAAAAAGAAAATACTCCTTCCCTATACCTGAGACCAAAAAATGGTCGTTAAATAGAAATTCAGCTATGTATTTCTCAAATTTCAGAAGCTATGGCCTGTTAAAGCTTATTATACCTCAAATTCATCTGCAAGACCACAATACTTCTATTACATCCTCAACAACTGTAAAAATCACAAATCGTTCTCGGGCCATGACTCTGCTCACTTATTGCAATCTGTTTTCAGGTGTAACAACAAAGGAAAAGCTAGCTTGGTGCTAATACATGCTTTTCTTTTACTTTCTTTTTCGTTTTTCATGCTTCTCACTAAAGCTGCACCTTCTAAAATATATAATCAAAATACATTACTAGCCCATAAAAATAAAAGTAAAAGCAACCATTGATTGTAATATATTATAAAAAGTACCAATTCAAAATCCCTATTAAAGGTGAACAACAGGCTCAACAAACCACATACACGAGTTCCAAACTTTGAATGAAACTTCAATGCTACATTATTTTCGCAATTTCAACTTGACCTTCCATGTAGATTTTCAGTCCATTTTTACAAAGCTCTATTTCCAGAGGATGATGTGTGTTAAGAACCAGTATGCTGATTCCCAAATCCCCACAAAAAAGGTAAACTTAAAGAAGCATGATACTACATATAAAGGGTTCTCGACTGTGACTGAAACCTTAATGCAGCTATATTTTCTGATATCTGAACTTATTTCAACAAAAACCACCATTTACTTTTTCATTTTTACTGCCAATAGGAATTCTATTCAAAAAGGTTGTAAAATAGAGGTACTATTATTCACAAAATCAACCATTTGCACATTAAAAAAAAAAAAATTAATAGCAGCGTGGAGTATGATGCAGGACAAAGACAACACTTACACTGCATCCAAATCCCCGTAAAGCATAAACTCAAAGAACCAAATAATTGTGAGTTTCAAACTGTCAATGAAACCACAATGCCACTATTTTTTTAAATAACCATGGTGAAGACCAAGCCAGCTTGTAACCTTTTACTCCCTTCCAATGGCTCTAATGGGAGTCGAACTAGAACTAGTAACTATTAGAGCAAAATCCAATACTACAATTCATACCCTCAAGATTCCACCATGCCACTATTTTCAATACTTTCTTGACTTGGTCGGTGCAAACTTCCCATGAACTAGGGTTGCAGCACATTTTTGCCAAAGCCCTTCTTACAAAATCCACCATTGACCCAAAAGGTTAGGTATCATGTAAGTAAGAACAATATCTATACCATTTTCCAAATCATCATAAGGGAGTAAACCAATGGTTCATCAGATCACATATTTCAGGTTCCAAGCTCTGAATAAACCCCTAATTTACTTTCTTTTTTTTTTTCTCTCAGAAGTGTCATGTGAACTTCTTGCTTGCTCCTTTTTTGCACAATGAGCGCCATTTTTTTTTTTCAAAGAATCAGTCATTTTCCAATCAAAAACAGTAGCAATACGATTTAGATCAAAACATTCCAGTACAGAAATTTCCCTATCCACACAAAGGGGGGCAAAATCACCAACAGTTCAACATATTCACCCGGCGCAAAGTCTATGTAAACATGAATATTGTACCTGGAGGTTGTTGAGCTTGATGTGCTGCCAGATCTTCTTCACAGCATCGGTGCGAGAAGCCTCGGGAACGCCGAGGAACTTGCTGAGGGCAGGGGAGAGAGGAAAGGGTTTGGTAATACCGCTGGATCGGGGAGGTGGTTTGGCGGCGGTACGCGACGGTGCTGGTGGTTTTTTGGCGGCGGAAGCGGCGGAGGATTTTGCTGCGGCCAACAAAACCCTAGAGCTCTTGAAAAACCCCATGGATATTCCGGACATTGTTGCTTGAATTTGGTGCCCTCACCCCCAAATCTCTCTCTCTCTCTCTCTATAAATGGGGACTACTCCGCCGCGTTGGGGTTATGAAGGGTTTTGTGATCTAAGCTGGTCGGACTCCTTCGAGCGGGTCAAACCGCACGGAAACTTTATATAGAGCAATTGATGGTCACTTTTTTTTTTAAATATTTGGTTTTTTTTTCAACAAAAATATTTGTTAAAAACCCCAAATAATCTAAATTTTGTAAAAAATTTCCTTCCCGTTAATTTTTCGTATTTTTTCTTGAAAAATAATTCATTTTGGACAAAAATACCTTTGTGTTTTTTTTATAAATAAGCATTTTATTACAATATAGTAAATTTGTCTTCAGACACTAAAATACATTTGTTTTTTATATATTTATATATATAAAAAAATAACTAATTTTACAAGAAAACAATAAAGTAATTCTTGTCAAAGTAATGTCAAATTTTTTTATTCACGGTTAGGGTATTTTTTGTTATAGTTTTTTAAATTTGTTTTTTATTCTGAAAAACAAGAAGCCGGTTTAGTTCCTTTTATTAAAAAAAAATACTAAATTTAAATAAAAATAACTATATTTAGAGAACACCAAAATGGTATTATGTTTTCAAACATATCATTAATATCTCAAATTCACTTTTCAAAAAAATCATTTAATCAAATCAATTTTTTTTTTTTTTAATGTTTTCTAGGTTGGAAAACAGCTTGGTATTTTCTTTTCTTTTTTAATAAAAAAATATTTTATTATATTTACAAAAAGGGTTTTATTATATATATTTTATTTTATAGAGTTTATTTAAAATAATTAAAAATAAAAATACTACAAATAAAATTAATTTAGTAAATACTTTTTTTACTTTAATTTTAGTAAATTATTAAACATTTTAAAATAATTAATTTTTTAGATATAAGTTTGTTCTTGAAAATTACTATTAAGAATTAAAAATGGGTGTTTTTCAAATCTTAAATTACCACAAGCACAAAACTTTATCACATAATACAACTATATTCTGGGCCAAACTTCAGTAATTACTCATGCTTACAGGTACTGATTATCTCATTTACATATTGGATGGTGTTTATGTTCTATTTGTTCTAATTTTGAAAATAATAATGATAATATTCTTTTCTTTTTTTTTTTATCATTAAAGAGACATGGAAAATAAAATTCAATCTTAAAGAGGAAAAAAACTTTGGGCCTTGTGGCCCACTAGATTGACTATTTGGGTCCATTCCATTGTAAGGGGCTATAAACAAAATTTGGGCCTAGACCCATCCACCAGCAGACCATTGATTTGGGCCTACTTCTGCAAGCTGTTTATTATTATTATTATTTTTAGGATAATTGATATCAAAAGGCCTCCATAAAATATTTACAATAAATTTTAATTTAATTTAATTTTAATATTCCACATCAGTTTCAGTAATAAGTAAAATTCGACATCGACATTACCATTCACGACACGAACCCAACACGCTTTTATGTATTTATTAATATAATCTGCTGATCATATCCAAGTGAATCCGCTTAACACGCTTAATAAATGGGTAATATTCATGCTGACTCACCAACAATTTTAATTTGATTCAATAAGACATGTTTAATTATTATGTTAATTAATTAACTTATTTAATAAGTTATTTATGTTAAATATGAATTATTAATTATAATTCATATTAATTTAACTAATAAAATTAACAAACATGTTAAATTGAATAGGTTATTTGTATTAAACATGTATGGATGACTAATTATAATTATTAATATTTTAAATAATCAAATTAAATTCAATATATTCGTATTAACTCGCTAACACAAATAATAAATGCCGGCCGCCGGGCACGAACGCCGACATCGCTATTATTCGTGGCTCTGCTCGGCAATAACACCGACACGATCCGCATCGACACGACACTAACACCCACCCATCACACGACCGCCACTAGAAAGGGCAAATCTGGTCTCGACCGGCTGTCTGGTCCGCTGGACTATGGGGCCTGCTTCGCCATTAAACTATCGGCCGAAACCCGGTCTACCGACCCGCCGATTTTCGCCTTGAAGACTATTCTACCGACCGAATCTTGCTTGCGAGTATCAATAAGTAAATTTTACTGGAAAACTGGGGTCAATTTTACCTCTACCTGCTTGGCTCTGACCCAATCACTGGTCTCCGCCCCACTCGCCTCGGTCTCGACACACTTAATTGCACCCCTACTGGAGCAATTTCAACCTGCGACAACGAAATGTGATCAACTCCGAGTTCCATTCCTGATCCTTGAAAGAACGTGAAACCACATCACGCGATCTCGTAGTGTCGGTCAGACAAGCCATATTTATGTATATATTATTTCACTGTATTTATATTATTTTCCTTAAAATCTAATTTCATTCATGCTTTATTAATTATTTGGTCAATTTCTATAATTTTGTATTATTTTGCAATTTTTTTCAAAATCTATATTTTCTTGAATTTCCACTTATATCATTTAAGTTATTTGACAAATGGATTATTTGATTCACCATGAAAACTATAAATACTAGGGGTGGGAAAAAAAAATCAAAAAACCCGAATCGATCAAATATTTGAATCGAAAAATAGGTTAATCGAATAAATCATTTCAGTTTTGGTTTTGGTTTTTGTTTTATATAAATTTTGTTTTAAATTTCGGTTTATGTTTACAAATACAAAAACTGTGGTTTTGGTTAATTAATTGAATTTTTTAAAAAATAATAATATAATACTAAAATTATAAAAACACAATGTATTTAATAGGATGGTGAAACATATAATAATATGTTTATATTAATGGTATATAGCAATATATGATATAAGACATTTTTTAGACCTATCTAATATCGTCAAACCAAATCATATAGAATGTGATTTTTATATATAATTTATTTTTTTATTAAATGTTGTTAAAACAAATTATTGATTAAAATCGTGATTAAATTATTTAATCACGTATTTCATATGTTGATGTATTATAGATGTGCAAAGTGTCATGGGATTACAAATAAATATATTATAAATTTCTTTTTTATTTTTACATTTTTTTTATTGTATTTATAGTAATTATTGAACTTTAATATATTATTATGAAATTACAAATTTTTTTATTTTGATTCACCAAAAAATTGATGTATGATTACTTGAAAAAATGGTTAATTGAATAGTTTATTAACCATGTTAATGATTAGATTTTTGATTTATATAAATAACAAATTGAAAATTAATGATCGATTTTTTTAGTGATGTGGTTCGGTTAACCGAACCATGCTCACCCCTAATATAATACTTACTCCATTTTTCATATTATAAAAATAAATAAATAAAATATAATATGAAAAGTTGAACAAATTATTTGACTCAACACATGATGACTCTCTTTAAGGAATAATTATTTTTTATTTTTTATTTATGAAGATGTCTTTCATTCAAAGCAACACATGATGACTCTCTTTAAGGAATAATAATAATAATAATACAAGTTAAATACCTTTTGTCTTCTTCATTTTTAAGGCACTTTTTTTCTTGACTCATTTACATTTAAATTATTTATTTTACTAACAAATTTATTTATTTATTTATTTATTTTGATATTTATTCACTTTATATATTATATTAATGTTTTCGATTCGATCCTAGTTTTTGTTTGTTCCCACCCTTTTACCACATTTGAAAAAGTGGGTTTTGATTTGTTAATATGAAAGAAAAAATAAATAAATAAAGAATTCCAAAATTTTTAAATCAATATCATTATTATCAACTTAATAAATAGACTCCATGTAAATTTTTTCCATTATTATTATTATTATTATTTATTTTTCCTCCAAAAACAACACTATGTAATGAACTTTTTTTTTTTTTTGTCTCCATCAAAAAACATTTAATGAAAAATAAGATAGCTTGAAGAGTTAGTATATTAATATTCATATTATTTTCTTTGTAGATTTTTCGAGTTACCAATTAACAGACAAAAAAAAAAAAAAAAACATTATTTATCTTTTATATATTTGTCTTCTGAACTTAAAGTGAAGCCAAATATAAATAAAATACCTTCAAACAATTAGATTCCTCGAAATTTCAATTGGTCAAATCTAATGAAAAACCTTAAAGTGATCTCAATACAATAATAATAATAATAATAATAATAATAAATCATAAATCTTATTTGTTACGAAAATAAAAATAATTTGTAGTGCTCGTATTTGATATTTTTCAAACAACCTTAAAGGGGGTGTTAGCTTAAGAGAAAAAAAAAAAAGTCTTAAATTTTCCTTTAAAATATTTATTTTTTGGATAATTTTTTTAAAGATGCTTATATAAGTGAATGGAGATTTAACATATGTTTGGTCTGTTTTTGAAATTTGTTTTTGAATACAGTTTTTGAAAACATTAAGAACACTAATTTAATATTATCTGAAAATTGTTCTTATTATCTGAATTTAATATTTTTTTAATATTATTTATGTTTTTCAAAACAAAAATTTAATCAAACTCGTTTCTTTCGTTTTTCTTATATTTTATCAAAAAACACCTCTCTTTTTTATTTTTTGGGCGATTTGGATGAAGCATATTCTAACCTAAAATGATAGTTTTTAAAAACAGAAAATATATAAAATTTGGATATAATATATATATATATATATATATATATATATATAGCTTAAATTAAGCTCGAAAATTAATGATAAAAAACAATTACTCGTTATTAGGAAAACTATATATATAGATTCATTTAAAAAAAAAAAGAAAGAAAAAAGTTGACTCTATCAAAGATTTCATTATTATGAAATACAAATTTAGTGTAAAAAATAAATTAATCTTTTTGTCGGATAGATTGTCTCATTTAAAGACAAATTACATGTGAATTTTACAGACAAACAAATACACATATTTGTTTTTTATTATTTAAATTGCAGTACTTGTAAATAAATATAATTTTATCCTAAAATAATACATATTTTTTTTTTTAAAATACCAACCTAATACGTTTTTTTTTCAATAATTATTATTTTAACTTAAAAATTACTATTTTGGTGAGAACAAACTAATTTAGGCATTTTTTTTCAAAAAAGTATTAAATTGATATTTTTTTAAATGTATTATTTTAGGACAAACTCAAATAAATAAAAAGGTAAATAGCAGTAGAATGGTGGGAAATAAAATTAGAAATTAAAAATAAACTTTTTTGAAAAAACAAAAATGAAAGGAAAAAGAAGGACTGTTGGCTCCCTCTGGTCCTCAGGCAATCACTTCCCAATTTCCTTATCCGCTTATTCTATCACTTCCCACTGTGGCCTCTTCCTCTTCCTTCCTTCTCTTCTCCTTTCTTCCATTCCTAGGAAATTCCGACACCCTTCTCTCAGTCCCAATCTCAATCGGTTTCTTCTATTTCTGTACATAAACATCCATTGATGATCCATGTCTTGTCTGCTGCCCCAGTTCAAGTGTCCACCAGACACCTTCTCCACCCACCCCAAACTCCACACCCACATCCTCTGTAAGTTTCGTTTCTCTGTTTTATTTTCTGTAATTTGATGTTTTTTTGATAATAATTGTTTTTTTTTGTCGGCAATTTCACTTGCATTTCTTGACGTTGAGGAAAACCCAATGTTTTTTTTTGTTGCTCTTATTGTGTCTGGAGTGGATAAAATTTTGGTTGTGTTGGAATGTGCTGTTTTCGTGCTGAGAGAATACCGACATTCGAAATTTCCGGATTTCTCTGCAATATTGGAGTTTGGCTGTGATGGAACTTTGATTCTGTGTTAGAATATCGTCTTTGGATACTAAGAAAATTTGGGAAAGTGCAAAAAAGTGGGACTTTAGAATCACGGGCTAATGCGAGTATCTGCGTTAGTTGCAGTGTAATTATTCCTTCTTCTTTTTCTTTTTTTTTTTCTCGAGTGAATTAATGCCGCTTTTCTGTTGGAATATGCTGTTTGATTTCTGATAAAATGTGGGAGAATAAAACAACTGAAGTTTTGAATCTTGACCCTACTCGACTATTTGGGGTTATCACCCTAATTGTGACAATAGTGAACCATGCAGGTTTTTTGTTAGACCATGCTGTTTGGTTGTGGAGAAAATGAGGGAAAATCGCAAATTTTGAGTCTTCAGCTACAGTGGGTGTGAGACCAATGCAACAATTTCAGTTGATTGCTGAGGCTTTTTTATTCTTTATGAGTGTCTGGCCTAGTATAGTTTTCCTTAGTTTTCTTGGGAACCAAGCAGAGGGGTAAGCCAAGGTTTTGGAGAGGATAAAGTAAACCTAGAAGCTATGCTTTCTTCTTCTTGGTTCAATATTTGTAAGTGCATTAATCCTCCGAAAAGTATTTTGTAAATTAGCTTGTGGGATCTTAGATTCAGAGCTTCCTAGTTTCCTCCACACCCATTTCTCTTTAACATTGATAACAAAGGAATCAAAGGTTAGGTGTGGTAGATACTTCAATTCTTTGTTTTAAAAGGTTGATGAGCTAAGAACATTAAAACCCGGTGTTTGATTCTGTGGCTTGTTAAATTACCAAACCGTTCTCCATGTTGACATGATATATGACTAATGACCTTGTTTTAGTATACTTTTATCATTTCTTGTTGAATCATTCGGGTTAGATTATCAACATTATTAATGTCTCGTCTTAGTTGCAACCCTCGTGTAAGTATATAAAAGAGTCGAATGAACCTTAAAAAATATGCAAGTATGTTAGTATATATAGTAATAATTCTTGTGTGAAAACAATTGGAGCTTTATTGGTTTTTGACTGTGAAAACATTGATCTTATTTATATTAGTTTTGTTGTGATTGTAATTGATTGGTTGAAATCAGCAGCTAAAAACAGGGAGGCTATTTATTTTCGGGTACAATGTGCTTTATCTACTACATCACCGCCACCATCAACATCCGCAACTGCTGTGCTTAATATTGAGAAGCTACAATTACCTTCATTAGAATCTCATTCAAATTCGGTTGCTGCCCACAGACCATGGACATATATCGGAGCAGTGGGTCCACCCACAGAGGTGAGAACCCATCTATTTAGGACATTAATTACGGGCTTGAGATTTTTTGAACAAACTCGATTTAATTTTGAAAATCTTGTACTTTCCGACATTTTTACCCTTATGGGAATAGATGTAAATGAACAAATTCATTATGTTTTGCTCAAAATGGAAAAAAAGGGAAGTATCATGTTCATTTACCTATGCTGGGTACACAATGGGTTTTAGTCATCGTGCAATCGTAGCTTTAATCAAGTTCAACCAACTACTAATCTTAAGAAAAAAGCGGAAAGGTGGTTGATCATAGTTTGTAAACCAAATAGTTATTTTACAAAATGAAACGGCTTATAATCTTCACGCACGCAAACTTGTGCTATTTGGGTGACAGGCGGTTATCAACTTGTTCATGGTTGTTTCACGACCAACTCACTGATATAAATTATTTTATAAATAACTATGTTGCTACTTTGTTCAGGTTCTGAAATAAATTTGTGGATAAAAATTAGGTAGCTGCTATGTCGATTTTTATGTTCATTCTCTTGAGTGGTTCCAAGGTTCAAAATTATACGATTTATCCTGCAGACAATCTCTTGGTTTTGATATTGTCCTCGTATTTATTTTCTTTGCTCACAAATGAACTGATTGATATTTGTCGTCAGGCTAATTTTGAGGCAACATTGGCTAGGGAAACGCTTCTCACGAGTGAAGAAGCAGTAATAGCTGCTGCCGCTGCTGAAGCGGTTGCTCTGGCTAAAGCAGCTGTCAAGGTTGCTAAGGATGCTGCTCAGTTGGTCCACAAGAACAACTTCACCAAGTTAGAAAATGTACCCGCGTTTTTCTCATCAGGAGATGATACATTGTGTTTCAGAAGAATTCAGTTTACGGAAACAGAACGGATTGGCATACTAGGGGATTCTGAAAGAGCTGAGATAGGAATGAGAGATGGTCATTCCTTGCAGGATGTGACCGAAGACTCTGATGATATGGAGCCGACACTTGAAGAGCTCGAACTTCTTCAGGCAGAACTCTTCAAGAGCATAGCTGTGAGATCGAATCGTCAACTAGAAAGGAAAGCCAGAAGAGAAAGAGCAGCAGAGAAGGCTTCTGCCAGCTTGTATCTCTAAAGTCCGGTTCTACCAGCCGCAGAAAGCGTGCTTCTTTGCAAGAGGTAGACTACGCTGATCCATTGCGTTACTTGAGAGGAACTACTAGCACTTCCCGTCTTCTCACTGCTACTGAAGAACTGGAATTGTCAGAAGGAATTCAGGTGCTACTCTCATGATAATTATATTAGATTGTTAATCCTCTTAGTGACCGATATCCATTCAGATAATAGTCCCTAGAGAGTCTTTTAAACAAATACCTTACCCTTTTCTATGCTGGCATAAATCTTACTTTTGGGGAAAGTTTTTGTTAGGTGGGCTGGTAAGTTTTAGTTTTAGCCCTCTTTTTGTTTAGGCTTTTCGGGCTCCCTTTGTATACTTCCTGTATATGTTCCAGGGCTGCTCGCTCGGCTTCTTCTTCTCTTTAATATATTTCTTCCTTTGCCTATCAAAAAAAAAAAAAATCGTACTTTTGGGGAATCATTAGAGACCATTTAAGGAACAGCAATTTAACAATCATGACACATATATCTTAGTTTTACCCTTCTACCCGTGAAAACTATATATTGTCCTCCTGAATCTTCCATTTAATATTTGAGATTTATGAGTCAACTTCGAATGTCTTTCATACCTTTCTAAAAATACTATCATTCTCTCCTGAGTTTATGATTTAGATCATCATTTACCTCCCCACCTTCCGAATCGAACTATTCAATTGGCCCGGTTTCTCTAGTTGAAGAATAGGTGATGTCAAGTATGATGCCTCATCCAGTGTGTCTGCTTTTTCAGCATGGAGGGTTGGTAAAGGATACAAACTGCAAACTCTGACTGGATATTTTTGACATTAACTGGATATATCTCGAAAAATAGTTTAAGTACTGCTGCTTGACCCGTCTTTATTTGTTCATCAACATTAAAAAAAAAGGTCACATTTGTTTAATGCAATCTCTATTCTATGGGATTTTTCAGAATAGTTAGGAAGCCTGATTATTTTTATTAGGTGTAAAAAGGGAGAGGTAGGTGGTGTTTGTTTTTGTTACTTAATGCTAAATAGAACTTTTTTTCATCTTAATGCTAAATAATACTTAATAATATTAAAGATGTTTGCTTGCTTTTTAACATCGTAGCTGAGCGTTGAGCCGCTTCCTCCTCCTTGTTAGGCAAAGGGTAGAGCCATTACAAAAGCCATATATTTTGGCTTTTTCTATTCGCACCTTAGAAATTTCACTGTGTGCTCGCGAAAAAGCTGAAAACAACAGTCGAATATCAAAACTATTTAGCTTTCAAAAGAATAAAACAAAACACTACCTACTAGACGAATATATTGTTAATTGCGTGAATAAGTGATGTGCCCGACACTTATTCCTTGCAATTAGCAATATAATCTAGGGAACTTAATCTAGTTTATGTTTGAAGTGATTTTCTTTTGGGGACTTTCTCTTTTTGCACTTTATCTCATCTGCATTTTTGATGTCTCATCTGTCACCAATATAATTCAGGACTTACTGAAACTAGAAAAGCTTCAAGAGGAGCTTGAAGAACGGTTCGGGGTTAAGCCCACCTTCGCGCAATGGGCGGCTGCAGCAGGAATCGACCAGAAAACGCTTAGGAGGCGCATAAATTATGGGACCCTTTGCAAAGACAAAATGATTAAAAGCAACATACGGCTTGTTATTTCGATTGCGAAAAATTATCAGGGAGCAGGGATGAATATCCAAGATCTTGTTCAGGTATCAATTTCAGTCTATCTTATGGGCAAAGGAAAATACCATTGTAAACTTGAAACTTAAATGAACTAGCTGTAATGGTGGAGTGACTGAATCTTGCTCACTTACTCACAGGAAGGATGCCGAGGCCTTGTAAGAGGTGCCGAAAAGTTTGATGCTTCAAAGGGATTCAAGTTCTCAACGTATGCTCACTGGTGGATTAAACAGGCGGTTCGAAAATCTCTTTCTGATCAGTCCAGGACAATTCGATTGCCGGTAAGTTCCATACATATTATTAGAACCATTAAAGCATTTGTTATTGTTAAGAAGCATGATATTCGTATTAAAAACCAAAATCCTACAAGCTTGAGCTTTTTTGGAGAGTTGATCGTTTAATCACGATATCAGTCAGTTCGTAGAGGTCTGGTTCGAGCCACCCCCTTTCGCAACTCGAACCCTACTGCGCCATTCAAAACACAAGATCATGCTTTGGTCGGTTTGACTCCACTTTCGCATGAATGCACGTGAGTGAGGGTGCTGGGCACACGATATTCACATTAAAAGCCCAACCGCTCGAGCTTTAGGAGAGTTATTATTAGGGACAAGATCGCAGCCAGGCTTGATCAGAGGTTTTGATACTCCGAGCCACCTCAACTTGGAATCCTCATTTGTTTATTTGAAAGTCCATGAAAGACTATGTTTGATTTTGCTTGACTCTCCACTTTCGAGGATGGGACTGCACGTGAGGAAGGGTGTTTGGTTTGTTTGACTCTCCACTTTTGAGTATGGGGATGCACATGAGGGAGAGTGTTAAGAAGCATGATAATCATATTTGTTAAACGACCAACTCTCATAAAAACTCATCATGCCTTTTAACACCCTCCCTCGCCTGCAGCCCTATACATGCACGTGGAAAGTCAAACAAACCAAATAAAGTCCTCTATAAACTTTCAAATCAACAAATGATGAATAAATTTCAAAGAGGTGGTTTGAACCCGATCTCCCCGCCAAACTGCATCAGATAATGATGCTAAACTAATCATCCTCTTAAAAGCCAAAGTTTGGTGTGACTGGCTAATACGACATTTGGTACCTTACTCAATACAAAACTCAAATCTACAAAGCTCGAGCCTTCTAGAAGAGTCGGGCTGCTTTAACGTTTATCAACAAAGAATCATTCCTGGGCTAGAAATCCTTGTACTACTACATACCCTCTAATTTGCAATATGTTTGGGTGAACAGTTTCACATGGTCGAGGCGACTTACAGAGTAAAGGAAGCAAGAAAGTGCCACTATATACAAAGGAAATGGAAGGGGCATCCTTGAATGAATAGTTACAGGCAACAGGTTTCAATGAAGCTTTAAATACACTTCTTCACACAATGTCGTTTCACAACCTCAAAGCTCCAAGATCTCTTGACCAGAAGATTGGAATCAATCTGAATCTTAAACCTTCGGTATGTCCTCTTACCTGACTTAGGTCGAGTTTGTTTTTTTGTTTTGTTTATAAAGAACGAGGAACCAAGGGTAGGTTAACTCATTTAAACAATAATTCCTAATAGGTGCTGCATATGTGGAAGACATATTTTCTTCTTAAAATGCCCGTTTTATCATTTGACTGAAAAAAAAACGATTTTTTGAGCCCTCCTTAATGAAATCGACACCCAAATTCCCAAAACAACCCTTCTTTGTTTTAGAACTCAAAACACTCTATTTTCTATTATTGAAAACAAAAAAATAAAATAAAAAAATAAAAAACACTAAATGTGTTTTCCTCTTCATAAACTTTTTAAACGAGTTAACCTACCCTTGGTTCTCCATTCTTCATAAACTCTTTTTTCAATAGAATCAAATTAATACACCAAAACTTTTGGCTTTTTAAATTAATAAAATCACAACATTCTCGTATTTGAATGTTAGTTCATTCTTAATAGAAAAAACATTAAAAAAAGGTCAAATATTTTGGTTTTTTTCTTTGTTAAGCAAAAATTTTTATAAGTAAACAAAGTTAAAACTAAAATTGCTTTCAAAGTAAATCAATGGTTTGTTTTTTAATTTTTCACGACTTATCATTGGGTGTTAAATTTTTTTAAAATTTCGAATATTCAAGCTATTTCGAGGAATGGGGAAACACCATCCTTGCCCAACAAGGAGGAGAACTAGGAGAATTCACTACCCAATGTTAAAAAATAAACAACTTAATACTTAATACTATTAAGTGCTATTTAGCATTAAGTAAAAAAATAAATGCCACCTCTGATCATACCTCTGATCAGAGGCCTTTTCTATACCTCTGATCATTTTGCAACTTGTATTATTGCTCTAATCATTTTGGCCTTTTCTATTAAATCAAAAATTTCAAAAATTCAGCAATAAGTCATGAAAAAGATAAAAAACAAATGGACTGAATGTCGAAAAGCCAAAAATCAAACGCCACATGTATTATATATACCTCTGATCATTTTGCAACCTGTATTATACCTCTGATAATTTTGGCTTTCTCTATTCAATCAAAATTTTCAAAAAATTCAGCAATAAGTTCTGAAAAAGATAAAAAACAAAATGTCGAAAAGCCAAAAATCAAACGCCACTTGTATTATTTATACCTCTGATCATTTTGGCCTTTTTTATTCAATCAAAATTTTCAAAAATTCAGCAATAAGTCTTGAAAAAGATAAAAAACAAACAAACTAAATGTCGAAAATCGTCGTATTATTTATACCTATGATCATTTTGGCCTTTTCTATTCAATCAAAAAATTTTCAGCAATAAGTCCTGAAAAAGATAAAAAAACAAACAGGCTGAATGTTGAAAAGCCAAAAATCAAACGCCACATGTATTATTTATACATCTGATCATTTTGGCCTTTTCTATTCAATCAAAATTTTCAAAAATTCAGCAATAAGTCATAAAAAAGTTAAAAAACAAACAGACTGAATGTCAAAAAACGGAAAATCAAACGCCACATGTATTATTTATACCTCTGATCATTTTCCCTTATGTGGAATGTTCTTCCATTTTCCTTTTCCAGGAAGTGATAGCAGACCCAAATGCAGAAACAGCAGAAGAGCTGCTGATAAAGCAGTTCATGAAGAAGGACCTGGAGAAGGTGTTGGACAGTCTGAACCCGAGGGAGAAGCAGGTGATCCGGTGGAGGTTCGGGCTCGAAGACGGGAGGATGAAGACGCTGCAGGAGATCGGAGAGCTGATGGGTGTGAGCAGGGAGAGAATCAGACAGATTGAGTCTTGTGGATTCAGAAAGCTCAAGAACAAGAGAAGAACCAAACATCTGCTGCAATACTTAGTTTCATAACTCATCCATCATTTCTGCTGGAAAGGACTCACTATTTGTTTTCCTTTTACCATTATTTCTTTTTCTTTTTCTTTTTCTATTTTTGTTTTCCTGGATGGAAAATGGAAATGTATTTTCCTGAGAATTATTACAAGTTGTTTGTGCATAGAAACAAAAAAGAAAAGATTTTCTGTTAAGCATTTTTCGATTGTTTGACAGAGAGAGAGAAAAGCTGTTGCATATTTGTTATGAACAATAGTACTTTTCTTGACTTATTCTGTTTACTCAAGTATGGTATACAAGTTTTGAAAATGTTTTTCATGTTTTTGTTTTTTAAAATAGTCTCAAAAACACTGGAAAATTTCAATTTTGTTATGAAAAAAGCCCTTCTTGTTGTTTTTGTTTTTTTTTTTTGACATCTATATTTTCATTGAGACCCGAACTTTGGATCCTTCTCCTTTTTATGCTCATTCTAGTTCTTTAACTTTTTAAATCTAGGCCTCATTGACGTCTTAATTAATATTTATTTGTTATTAATTTCAATTAATATTTGTTTTTCATAAATTTAAACAATAAAGTTATTTGTTAAACACCATAGTAAAAAATATATAAAATATCGTTAAATATAGACTATTTATGGTAAAAAATGAATGGTGATAAACAATGGATAAAATATATTATAATTCTCCCTAAAATACATTAAAATTAGATACTAGCAAATGAGACAATGAGATTAAGGGGCTGTTTGTATTTTGGTTTTTTCTGAAATCAAATTACTTTCAAACTTCAAACTGATTATTATTTTCATTTTTGTATAACTTATTTTTGAATTCTTGAAATTTTCTTTGGAATAAAAAAAACCATATTTTAGAATATGGATAAAATATTTTAAAATCCACACATAATATTTCAAAAACATGAAATATTTGTTACTTTTGGTCTCATCAATCTATTATTTTTTAAATTATTAATTTTATATATTTTATTTTAGTTATATAAAAATAAAATAATTATTTTTTTGTAAAAATGATAACAATAAATTATTTATTATAATAGTTTTATGATTTTAATTTTTTGTAAATATGTTGATATGTTATACAAATATTATTAAAATATTTTTTATTTTATCATAATAATAATAATAATAAATACATCAGATTAGCACTTTTCAAAACTAAAATTGAATTAATCTTTTCATTAATTTTTTTACTCTCATTTTAACAAAAATACCCTCAATGTCTTCACGTAAAAATAACTCTTTATTTTCAAATATATATTTAAATACATTAAATGGAAAAAAAGCATTTTTGTTTGAGTCATTCCGGACACCCCATTTTGGCAATGATGTAATTACATTGCTCTAAGTAATCGAACCATGACACAAAATAAAAAACTAACCATCGGTTTTGCCATATTTATATAAACAAAAACACAACTATTAATATGTTAAACTCAATTCTCGCACCATATATCTGTTTTTCGATTAACCAAAATTAAAAAATAAATTTTCAATTCCATCATCATATATTTAAGTCTAAATTATAATAATTATTATAAATACAATAAAAAATGCAATGAAAAAAATGAATACAATCTATTCATTTACAATCCCATGGCACATGTACATTTATAATACATCCGCAAATAATATATGAAACACTATCATGTTTAAAATAAACTAATCCAAAGAAATCATAGCTTATATGCTTTGGTTCGATAAAAAATGCAGAAAAGCTTGCCAAGAAAAAAGAAAGCACGGATTTGGGCTTTAAAAGTCACAACTCCACATGTTGGGAAACCTATTTTATATATATATATATATATATATATATATATATATATATATATATATATATATATATATATATATATATATATATATATATATATAGATTGTTTTCGTTTTGGTTAACCGAAACCATGGTTTTTATATATTGTAAACCGAAACCAAAACCAAAACCGAGATTTGTGTAAAATAAAAACCAAAACCAAATCGCTTGGTTCGATTAACCTATTTTTCTGCATTTCTATTTCGGGTTTGGTTTTTCACTTGTTAGTTTTTGCCCACTTATGTGTGTTTCACTCGTATGCGAGACTCATTTTTGTGTTTTTGAAAACCATTTACTATTTGTTTTGGAGTTACCATTTATTTTTGTTTATTTTTTTTAAGGGAAAACAAAATAATAAATGAAAACCCTGACTCATTTTTAAGGAAAGACAAGTTTGCGAAAAACCGAGTTTAGGGAGCAGCCATGTTATATGGGCACGGTAATGAACAGAGATTCAATTTCCTCAAAGTCATTTCCTCAATAATCAAATTACTTAAAATCCATTTATTAATCAATCGATTAATCGATAGATACCAAGACCATCTATAATTACACTATATACATTAAGTCATCAACAAATGAATAAATAAATAAAATAAATAAGTAACCGCTATCAATAGAAGATAATGTTAATGCAATAAAAAATATGAAAATATTTATGATCAAATTAGGAAATCAAATTATACGTAAAGTGCCAAATTATTTAATAAGGAGTACATGGGATGCCGGGTTGCTTTTGGAATTCTGAAATCATAATTTTTGAAAATAGAAGGTTGATTTGGAGAACTTAAAGAAAGCAAGTTTTGATTTTTTTTGAATTTAAAAGATTTTTTTTTTTAAATAAAGAAGATAAATTTTGAAAATTTGAAATGAAAGAAAATGTTTTTGAAATTTTTGAAAGTCAAATACGACAATTTTTTTTTTTTTTTTTAGTTTTAAAAGTTAAAGAAAATGGGGTTTTAAATTCTTAGGAAAAAGTTTTTTGAGTTTTTTTAGTTAGAGAAAATGATTTTTTGTTTTTGTTTTTAGAAATAAAAAAATGATCATTGAATTTTTAAACGTTAAAAGGAAAACAATTTTTGAAAAGAGTTGAAGAAAATGCTCTTAGATTTTTTAAGGAACTAAATTAAAATGAATTTTGAAAATTTTAAAAGTTGAAGCAATTTTTTTGTTTTTTAGAAATAAAAAAAATGATCTTTGAATTTTTAAAAGTTAAAAGAAAACAATTTTTGAGTTTTAAAGAGTTTAGAAAATGATTTTAGATTTGTTAAGGAATTAAATTACAATGATTTTTGAAAATTCTAAAAGTTAAAGAAAATGATTTTTGATTTTTATTTTTTAAATAAAAAAAATAATTTCTCAATTTTTAAAAGTTAAAGAAAAATATTGTCGATTTTTTTTAGAAATTAAAGGAGACGAATTTTAATGTTTTGTAAGTTAAAGAAAATAATTTTCAAACATAACAAAAATGAAATTCGAATACATAAGATAAAAGAGAAGACTTTTATTATTATTTTTTAGACTTAAAGAAGACAATATTGATTTTTTTTATAAAATTTAGAAGATTAGATTTTAATTTAAAAAGGGAAATTATGGTTTTTAATTAGAAAGTGAATTTAGAAATAATAGCAATAATGATAATAATGATGGTAATGAAAATAATGATAAGTGAATAATATAATATTTATTTGAAAGTTACTTTTAAGGAAAGTAAAAAAAAACTTAGAATCTGAGTTTTGAAAAAAAAAAAAGGAAATTAGTTAAAAAAAAAAAGAAACGTAAAAGTTATTATTAAAAAATATAAATTCAAAAAATTTTAAAATATTAAAATAAAAGATAAACAATAAATAAAAATAAAATGTGATAGGAATTAGAAACTAAACTAGGTGGAGAATTTACTGGTATAGGAAATTTGGATATCAACACTACCTTATTAAAAATAATTGTAATAGGAATAATAGAAATAATAGTACAAAAAAAAAAAAAAAAATCCTATCCTCCCCTTATCTATTGAGGTATTTTAACCAAATATTTATATTCTTAAAAAAAAAAAATATTTCTTTAATATAATGTAGTACTACCTGAGATTCAAACCCTTTCTAAAAAACATAATGTTTCTAATTTATTCAACATTAAATAAAAAAACAAATGCCCCCTTAATAAATAAATCAGTTATTTTAATGTAGTAGTTGAAAATTACTTTTAATTTTAAGATGTAATATTAAGTTATGTTTATTAAATATGATTAATTTACTTAATCACTTGAATTAAATGAGTGGGCGTGGTTTCTTTACTTAAGTTTGTAAATAGAAATTTTATTTTGAATCCGGCTTATAGTATTAAGTATTAAATTGTTTTTTTTTAAATATTAAGTTATTTATTTTTTATTCGATTAAAATTATTTGTTTTTTACATGCTTAAAGTCAATATCTTAAACATTTTTAAAATTATTTTAAATCAATACTTATTTGTACAACGATGATACAACTTTATTATTAGGATAAAATGAAAAATATTTGTATAAACTTTTCAAAAAAAAAAATTATTTGTATAATATATGTATAACATATTAACATATTTACAAAAATTAAAATGATAAAATAATTATGATAAATAATTTATTAATATTATTCTTAAAAAATAATAATTTTATTATATGATTAAAATCGAATAATAGATTGACGAACTCAATTAAATATTTCATATTTTAAAATATTTCGTTTGGATTTTAAAATATTTTGTGCAAAATTTAAAATATGACTTTTTTTATTTAGAAGAAATTTTTTTAAAATTCATAGATAAGTTTAAAAAAAAAAAAAACAAAAACAAAATGGTCTAAAATCTGAAAGCATGTTGTTTTCAGAAAATAAGTAAAAAAAGTAAATTATTTTTAGAAAAAAGCTAAAAAAAGGCTAATTGTTTTGAGAAAATAGCTAAAAAAACAAACGCCCTAGTCACTAAGCTAATTCATGGGAACCTCTCATATATCAGCACTAAAGAATGTCCGTAAAGCATTATGACATCTTACCGTCCATTGAGGTGATTTTTGAATTTCATACGAACATACAAAATGCAAGTATACTAGCGTGCTAGGAAATTAAAATATTTCCAAACCTAACGATCAGTAGCATTAAAACTTATAATCGGGCTATGCACTCGTTTCAACAATTTCCGAATCAAAGTAGAAAACGGCGCACGAATGGAAATATTGTAAGAATTAATTGCTGAATAAAAGTGTTATATTTCCTTAAGAATGAATGAAATAACACTGTGCTAAAAATTGACATATTTGAATGAAACTTGGAAATAAAGCTGTAGCACTTCAATTTATGTGCCTTCTACGAATAGTAAATTCTCGTGGTTCGATCAATTAGATATTTGACAAACAAGCTTAAATGAATAGCAAATTTTGAAAAACAAGTTCTAAAATAAAAAAATGTTCATATAATGTATTGAGTCCAAAGAAGTTGAAATAGACAAAATCAATTACGTTAAAATAAAACGCAATTTTTCAAAAGCCAGAAACGGTAATTGTACCATAAAAAATCTGAAAATTTTCTAGATCTCGGATGACAAAACAGACTTCACCGTTCAATTCGTCTCGTGAAATCTAGTTACCCAGTCAAATTTCGTTGAATTCCAAAATAAATGATTAATGAATTACATGGACGACGCCGAGGACATTCAAAAAACGAGATTTTTAGAAAATCTCAAAAATGTGAAATATTTAGTAATTTCCATTTAAGATAGATGGAACTGAAATCGGGATGAAATAAATTGTTTCGGAGCAAAAACGGAACCGAAGAAGTGTGACACGTGGCGCGACGTGGGCCACGTGTCCACACTATAAATAGCCTAAAAAAAAATCTAAAAAGTAAAATATCAAAAGCTCTCATTTTGGTCTCACTCTTCAATTCAAGGGATTTTGTCGGTCGGATCTCGTTAGGTCAATACCAGTCGATTCCACGCAACGAGGGCTACACGTAAAATAGGATCACTGGATTTCGCCAAGGTCCAAGCTTCCGTGTTTTCAATTTAAACCCGAAAAGGTGGTGTCCCGCGAAATCACGCCATTTGATATGTTTTTCTCCCACGCTAATTTCCTCGCTCTGGGCGGCATGCGCACTGGTCTAAGAAGATGTCGTTTCCACCCAAGGATCAGATTTTGATTACTTGACCATCACTCATCCGAATTGAGCGATTCAAATTTATAAGTAAACTAGACTGATATGGCAACATTCTTGAATGTGTCTATCCATTTTACCAAAAATGCATTCAAAGTGAAAGCATGCTCGTACGCTTTTCGTTCGCTTTTAAGATTCCATGATCAGATATTTTCGGCCATAACTCGACCATCACTCATCCGAATTGAGGATCAAATTGATGGACAACTAGACTGACAGGAGTGAAACATATATCCTGAGTCAACCAAATTCCGGCCAATTTGACTCAAAAAAGCATTCAAAGGGGGAGCCATGCCTGTACGCTTTATTATGTTTGAAAACCAGTAGTCCCGTTGTTTAGGATATATCTTGAGTTTTTATGGATCCGATTTGGGTGATTCCAGTTGGAGAAGAACCTTAAGAACTTATTCAAAATGAGTACAAATAACAAGTGTCAAATTAGACACATTCCTAAAATCAGATCAAGCAGACTGTTTCAGCAAAATGAGAGTAAATTGACCAGTTTTGAATGAAAAGGCCATAACTTCTTCATTTGAACTCCGTTTTGGGTGTTCTTAGACTCTATGGAGAGCATATTGAGTCAAGACTCTAGCCATATTCCTGTAGAGTACAGGGGATGATCAGAACATGGCTTAAAAGTTATGTTTTGCACCAAGTGTGCGTGTTTCTTTGGTTATGCTCGATGAATAGTCGGTTTTGGTGCATGGACTACTTCATGGCATGCTGGCCATTGTATGGGGGTAGTAAATTGCCACATGAGTTAAAGTAGCAAGAGTAATCATGAGTAACAAAAGAGGTTGAGTTCAATTGATTTTAATCACTGAAGTGATTAAATGCTTAAGTATTATCTGAAAGTATTAGTATAGTTAATGGTTTAATTGAACATGATTAAGGTATGGATGTTAATGGATTTTATGGATAATGTGACTTGTAGGAGGAAGGTGATAAAGGACAAGGATGGAGGTGGAAAGTTTTGTTTAAAGGAAGAAAATTTACTTTAAATAATCTAAGTGAGGGAAATGTGAATGTTTATGAGTATATATATATATATATATATATATATATATATATTAATTAATGTTTACTAATGTATATGTTTTCATATCTATGTTATAAATGTTCAAATGAAAAGAAATGTACTTCTTTGACTTTAAATTATGCTACATGAGAAAATATGAAATGATTATGGTTTCCATAGTTTTATAAAGCATGTGTTGAGAAAATACGAAATGATTATGGTTTCCATAGTTTTATAAAGCATGATTTATGGTTTTCATATGAAATGAAATGTTTATGAATGTATATTTTATATATACATGTTTATATGAAAATGTTTGAATCTATGGTTACCCTATGTTACAAAGATAAAGTTTAAAGGAAAGTCGACTAAAGTATTTTATGCGTGCATGGTATATGGGAAAGGGTTAGGATTTTTTTATAGAGGGAAGGGAAGAGTGATGCATATTGCCATACACGTGTAAAGTACGAAAAGTTTACCAACGCATAATGTGATTTATTCCATAGTGCAATGGTAAAAGAAAGACCATTTACTTCCTCCAGGTTCCGCTGGGGCCATCGGTGATTGTAAGATCAAGCTCTCGTAGGTTCTTTCACGGGCTTCAACGATGGTTAACGTAGGCACGATTGGAGGTTCCTTTTTTTTGATCACCGGTGATCGTAAGACTATTTTCGGAGGTTCTTTCATGACCAACGGTAAGACCTGTATGCGTGTTCCATCGGATATGACTCGACAAAAAGGAAAAGAAAGTATATTGAAAAGATATAAGCTGATGGTTAAATTGTTTTACACATTGTATTTGAACTATGGAAAGAAAGTAAAGTAAATGTTTATAAAAATGAGATCTCTATACAATTGTTTTACACGTTGTATTTGAATAGAAAGGAAAAGAATGCAAAGTAAATGTTTATGGACATGAGATCTCTATAAAATTGTTTTACACATTGTATTTGAACTATATCTGGAAACATTATTTTCCTATGAACTGCATCACCGAGCTCCTTTAACCAATTTTTTCCAAATATGTTTTATAAAATGTTCATAGGTAGAGGCGCACGTGCGTCGAGCATCCTCCGCACCAATGACATTCTCGCCTCACGACGCACTACACCTTTGAAAAATGTATAGTTTTGTTGTAAATAACTACTTGCACCTTTATTTTGTAATGTATATAAGTTTTAAAAAGATTGTTTATATATCTATAGTTAATTAAAACGATTTTAAAGCTTGATTTAAATTGGTTGTGGTGGACTTGATGTCCCATTGGATGTGGAGTAAATTAAATTGTTTTATTATTGTGTTGTAAATTGGGACATGTCCTAAAAAACGTATAAACTCGCCCCGATTTTCTATAAAGGGTTTAATGTTTAAAAAGAAAAAAAAAAATTGTCCCACCATGTTTCATAAGATTTTAATGGAAAACGTAATTGTATAAATGGATTCGCTCCACGGATTCACTTTTAAAAAGGTTTAAAAGAAATGAAAGGTTTTTTTCGAATCCGTAGAATGCTTCAGAGGGTCCCCGAAGTAGAAAGAAATCCCCGTTGGGTCCCTTCATAAAGTGTTGGAATTGTTGAAGAAAACATTGGATCTTATTGTGCAAACAGTACCGTGCTAAAAAATTGATAAAAACTTGAATAGAACTTGCACATAAAATGCTAGACTTGCTAGAGAAAATATTGGATTTCACTATGAAGGTTGTGTTGGAAATTTGACAGAAACTTGACTAAGACTAGGAAATAGAATGCTGAAAACTGATGAAAGTTGTTTGAAAAGCTAGGATTTGCTGAAGTAGATTTACATTGAATCAATTGATTTGTTGTGTTGTTGATTGATTGATTGGTTGATTTGTTGTTAGTCCCTTGGTCCTTTTATAGACGTAGACGACTTGTTGCTAAAGTCTTTATTTTCTCCACTCTCTCTACTTTATGAAAATACTGCCCACTTCTTCAATTAAGGAAGTTTGTTTCTCAAGACTTCATCCACGTCTCAATTCGAGAGGCTTGCTCCTCAAGAACTTCATCTACATCTCCATTAGGGAGTCTTGTTCCTCAAGGAAATTTCACGTTAGCACATAATTGCCCCACCTTTATGCCACTTCTGATAAAGCTTCGTTTGACTTCCAAAATTTTAAAAAATTTCAAAAATACCCTTGGACTTTTCTATGGGTTTGTTTAAATGGATTTGTGCCCATTTCTTTATGGACTTTTATTCATGAGCTTGGGCTTAGGCCTAACTCAATACTGGATCAGGCCAAATTTTAATTTGGGTGCAAACAATTACCCCCGCATTATTCTTTTGCCATGTTGAACATTCCTTGGCTTTGCAACCGAAGATTTAAACTCTGTCATGACTGTAACTTTCTTGGGTTTGTTTCTTTAGGAGCTTCTTGTGCTGGTTCTATGGCTTCCACCCCAGTCCCAACTTCCTTGAGGTAATCCAATCATGTGCTCATTCTTCCTTGATGTGTGTTGGCTTTGACATCATTTTTTGCTTTGCAGTATTGTTCACCCTCCTTTGATTGGGATAGAACTTGCACATTCCCTTGGGGAAGTGTCTTCTTCTGTGATCTTGAACTATATTGCCTATGATGACAAATGGTTGTCCTGAGGCTATTATGCTCCCTTTCCTACCCTTGCTAGGTGGCCACCGGGCTACCATTTTTTCTTGGTGGAAGGAGGAGAATTGAAATGTATTCTTGAGAGGTACTTGACTTGTTGTTGGAGACTCACTGGACATTACACTACACATGCGCACTAACAGCCATAACATTGCATTAGTGGATCAAGGTGGTATTAGGCCTACCTTTTAATGTGTGCTAATATTTGTGGAATGAATTGTGGAGAGCTCACTGAACACCAACACACATACACCTACAACCATGACATTGCATTAGTGGATCAAGGTGGCACTAGGCCTACCTTTTGATGTGTGTTGATATTTGTGGAATGAGTTGTGGAGAACCCATTGAACACCAACACACATACACTTACAACCATGACATTGCATTAGTGGATCAAGGTAGTACTAGGCCTACCTTTTGATGTGTGTTGATATTTGTGGAATAATGTTGTAACTTTGTTATTGATGATAAGTGGTCCTTGGACCTACTTTATTTGTGGAATAATATAGTGTATATTAGGTATAACATTGGAGATATATGAAAAATAGTGGCTACAAAGCCTACTGATATATTGAATAGGTACTTTGTTGGAAAAATTTATATATGAGAAACAATGGCTTAAAAGCTTACTTCTCGACTCAAAACATAGATTAAATAGGTACTATATTGGCAAAATCTAAATGATTGAGAAAATAGTGGCTAAAAAACTACTTGTTGACTAAAAACATAGAATAGAACCATTTCCCCAACATTAAAGGCCGTAGAGTCGGCCTAATTCGTTTGGGTGATACCCAACATTTCCTACATGCTAGAGAAATATTGCTTAATATATTTCTTATTGATGAACCTCTGGTGTGGCTCCCTTTGTAGATTTGACGTTGAATGTATTTTTGTCATTTCATAGTAGGTTTTTTCAAGTATCACATTCTAGGGCTTGCTTCTTTTAGAGGGTTCAATGGTGACCCCCTTATACATGCGGCCTTCATCCGCTGTAGGTTGTTTCTCTTTCACATTTACAAGGCTTTTCTCCATCTCCTTTGACTTCAAGAAAGCTGGCAAAGTTAGACAACCAGTAGAACAATTCAAGGAAATAGGAATTGTATCTATGAGGATAATTCCTAAATCTGCCTCTTTGTCTGAATTGCAAATAGACTTAGCATCCTTTGTAGCTCTTCTTCCAAATTTAGTTTTCTTTGAACTAGGCATTGCTTCTTCCTTTAATTTCTCCGATTCCTTAGTCTTCTTCTCTGGTGCTTCTTTAGGTATTTCATCGAGTTGCCTTTTCTCCATAGCTTCGTCTCTCAGATTCTTCTTTTTTTTGTAGTTTTGATGAAGCTAGAATTTTCATGCCAAAATTCACATGCCATTCTTGTCTTGGTGAGATTGTATGAGGAATTATAAAACTTGTATGCATTTTTCTCCTTAAGAGATTGTTCATGCCCTTTTTCCTTGGAGAAGCATGTATTTCTTTTGGAGAAACATTATTTTCCTTTAAGAATCTCGCATTCTTTGCTTTTTGCCCAAGTCCCATTGAATTTTTCCCAAATTAATGGTTTGGATGCCCTCATTTTTTCTTTTCTCCGACTGCAGACACTCCTCTTTCTACAGCCCAATCATTTTTATAAATCAAGTATTGCTTAGGAATCCATACCTTTCTTATTCTAGTGCTTGGTGGAATTCCTTTCGCCTTTGAATTCAACACTGCTTTCAAGTCAAAAGCAATTGTATTGATTGAAGCTACTGGTGGGAATGTGTCTTCACTAATCACCATGACTTCTTTTTCTCTAGGGAATTTCATCATGGCTTCCTTTTCCCTAAGGGATTTCGGTATTTCCTTGTCGATCCTATCTTGGGTAATATTCCTAAAACTCCAGCAATAATTAGTACTATGATTCCAGGAGTTGTGATACTGCCAATAAATGTTTTCCCTAAGCTCCTCTTTGTTAGGGAGTTGGTGATCATGAGGAAAAGTGATGAACTTCTTCTTCACAAGGATTTCTTCGGTCTTTGCCACATCATAAGTATGATGGACTTGTGTATTGGATGCTTGTGACTTCTTCCCTAGCTCATGTGTCTTCTCTACTAGTAAAGGGTTAGTGAATGACCTTGTACTTGGAATATTTGTTATTGTAGAGGATGGGTGCATAATGCCCCCCAAGCCTCCATTAGAATGAGGTGGTTCATTATTGACTCCAGGTTGTGTAGTTGGGTAAGTGTGAGAAAAGACATTTTGAGAAGTCACTGTTATGACAATATTAGGACATCCACTAGTTTCACTCATCGGATTGTCAACCTGCACATGTGAGCAATTAAACTCACCAACTTCACAAGAATTCTCGGAGTATTGCCCCCCAAGTTCATTAGATGGTTGTTTTGCAAGTCCAGAAGCAACTTTCTGTTTGTGTTGTCTCACTTCTCCCATAACTCTAGAGATTTTCTCCAAGGGTTTCACTTGGGAGTGAGTTTTTTATTTTCGCTCTTCCATAATGGCCTTAGCATTCTCTTCCATAATGGTCTTAGTATGCTTTGCCTTGGCCTTAACTTGATCGACCTTGACCTTGCCTACTTGGCCCTAACCAAGGTCTGCTAGACCATTTGTGCTTCAAGTTGTTCAAAATGTTGTATGGACATCAAGCTCTGGTTCTTCAATTCCTCTATCAATGCCTGAAAATCATCACATTTGTTAGAGAAATGATTTCTTTGCTCCACCATTATTGGAATAATCCCTTCATTTGTTGCTTCTGCAAATTAGATCTTGAGTCTTGTGACTCTACAATTATCTTACTCCAAAATTTTGGTGGCCTTTTCAGCAAATATAGGTCCCATCGGACGTGCCAAAAATATGTTGTGTTGATTTTTGAATTTCACACAAACATACAAAATACAAGCGTGTAGGTGTGCTAGGAAATTAAAGTGTTTCCAAACTTGAATGATTCCTAAGATCAAACTTCCAATCGGGCTATGTAGGCTGCCTTGTTCTCTTAACAATTCCTTAGAATCAAAGTAGAAAACATTGTATGAATGGAAATATTGTAGGAATTAATTTTTGAAGAAACGTGTTAGATTTATTTAGGAAGGAATGAAATAACATGGTGCTGAAAATTGACATACTTGAATGAAACTTGGAAATAGAGTGTTGGAATTGCTGAAGTAAACATTAGATCTCACTATGCAAACAATACCGTGCTGGAAAAATGATAAAAACTTGAATAGAACTTGCAAACAGAAGGCTGGAATTGCTAGAGAAAATATTGGATTTCACTATAAAGGTTGTACTGGAAATTTGATAGAAACTTGATTAAGACTAGGAAATAGAGTGCTGAAAACTGATGAAAGCTGCTTGAAAAGTTAGGATTTACTGAAGTAGATTGTCATTGAGTTGATTGATTTGTTGAGTTGTTGATTTGTTGTTAGACCCTTGCTCCTTTTATAGAAGTAGACGACTTGTTGCCCAAATCTTCATTTTCTCCATTCTCTCAACTTCCTAAAAATATTGCTCACTTCTTCAATTAAGGAAGTTTGTTTCATCAAGACTTCATCCACGTTTCCATTCGTAGACTGCTCTTAACTTCATCTATGTCTCCATTGGGTGGATTATTGTTCAAGCAGAAATCACGGCACATGATCATTCCCACCTTCTTTGCCAATTTATGATGTTTAGAGCTACTTTCAAAATTTTAAAAAATTTCATAAATACCCTTGGACTTTTCTCTGAGTTTGTTCAAATGGATTTGGGCTCCTTTCTTTATGGAATTTTATTCATGGCCTAGGCTGCTCAACCAACACTCGATCGCCCTAAATTTTTACTCCTGCAAACACACTATAAAGATTCTATGTTTGTTTTCATGTTTTTGTGCTGATAATGGATTTAATAAACAAAAAGCTGTTTTATAATATCCAGAAAATAATTTATGGAAAATCAAAATTTGAAAATAGTTATATATACCTCCTATATACTTCAAATGTTCCTCAAAATGACGTTTATAAATAAATAAAGGGAGGAAATTAATACTTTCTCTTCTTTTTTATCTCCACTTTCTCTTTTTTCTATCTCCACTTTCTCTTTTTTCTTCTTTAGTCAGTCGTCTTTCTTAAACAAAGAAGGGTGATGAGCATTTTTGGCTTAAAATATCACCCATTTATACCATCTTTTTCTTGGTATATCTCTTGATAAAGTGGTTATTTCATAAAAATTTAGACATTTTCTTGTTTTTCATGTTGTCGATGTCTTATTGTAGTGTTTGATTTGTTGTCAGCTTGTTACGATATTGTATTTTTGTCGTTTTGTTGCCATGCTTTATTTTGTGTGACGACAATTCAAATAGACAAAACCGATTCCATCAATAAAAGATATCACATCAACGATATTGTTTCATTTTATATGTTTTTTAGTAATTTATATCTTGAATCTATTGATTTATTTGCAAGTTTAAATAATAAAATTATTTCTTCTTTTAAAAAATTGAGAAAATTAATAATTATCTACTTTTCACATGCAGGATGTGAAATATACGTAGTAAATAAATAATCCATTTTGCCAAATTTATATGGATTTGATATTTAAGAAAAATAAAAATTCCAAAAAAATATTAATTTTATAAATGAAAATAAGATAGTCATTCCTTTAATAAAATAGGCAGCTTGGTAAAGATTTCTAATTAGCTAAGCTCTTGCTAGGAATAAGTTACTTATTAAACTATAAATGTATAAGATATTTTAGGCTTTATTATGGTAATTAATATTTTTTAATTTAGTAATTAAATCTTTTTAAAATATCAAAATTCTCTTTTTTCTTATCCTTCTACTACGTAATAACTATCATTACTTATTAAATTATAAATGTAAAAATTTACATTATCTTCACCTAATTTTATTAAAAAAAAAAATCCTTCATGATAATTTTTTTTTAAAATTTGAATTTAAGGAATATTAAAGATGATGAGATATTTTAGGTAATTAAAAATTTTAAATTTTATTATTAAATACTCTCTTCTTAAAATATCAATTTTTTATTTTTTTATTTTTATCATTCTCCATATGTACCTAAAAGATATTTTAATTATTTTAAATAGATATTTTAATTATTTTAAATAGTTAATGATTATCATTACTTTATGATGATAATTTTTATTTAAAATTTGAATTTGAAGAATATTAAAGATTATGAGATATTTTAGGTAATTTTTATTTGAGGTATTTTTTTTATGGTAATTAATTTTTTTTTTTAATTTATTATTAAATACGGTTAAAATATCAAAATAATCTTTTTTTATCCTTTAATTATTTTAAATTGTTAATAACTATAATTATAAATGTAAAATTTTACATTATCATTATCTTTATCCTTACTTATTAAACTATAAATATAAAATTTTACATTATCTTTTAGCTGATTTTATTAAAAATTCTTATCATGATAATTTTTATTTAAAATTCTGAATTTAAAGAATATTATTAAATATTATGAGATATTTTAGGTTTATTATGCAATTAAAATTAAAATTTTTATTATTAAATTAAAAATCCTAAGTGTGTTTTTAATTTTTAATTTTTAAGAGTTAGATTAGGCTTTATTATGGTAATTAATTTTTTAATTTTATTATTAAATTAAAATCATATGCCATTATTTGTATTTTTTTATTTTTTTAAAGAGTATTCTTTATTTTATCATAGATGAAATAAAATAATATTATTTTAATAAATTACGATATTCATGTAAATATTATCACATTCAAATATTTATTCATGTAATTAAAATAAATATTCTTTACTATTTCACAATCATGTGGTTATAATAATATTTATTTATTAAACAAATGATTGCTAAATTGGTAAAAAATATAGATATTATCTAGTACATTTTATAAAATATTTTCAAAATATATATACTAAATCAATCACTTGAAATTCCTTTAAAAAAAATCAATCACTAAATAAAGCTTTAGAACTAAAAAAAGTTGGTGTCTTTAACTATATAAACATGATAGAGTATAAAAACAATATATATATATATATATATATATATATATATATATATATATATATATATATATATATATATATATATATATATATATATATATATATATATATATATATATATAAATTAACCTTGAATCAGCTATTTTTAATAAATTATTTATCAAACAATAATTTATACTAATTTTAGCTATCAACTACTAGCACCAACTATCAGCGAACTAAATTTGCACTTATATATTGTTGTATAATCGTGGAATGTGATTTATTTGAGATTAACTTTCATTTTAGACTCTGCAAAGTTTAGGAACTCAAATAAATAAATAAACCCTTTTTTACCAATAATGAAATAAAAATAAATTTCAATCTAGGAATAATTATAAATCTGCTACATCAACGATTTTATATTATTATTATTAATGTTAGGTGGGTGTTTGTTTTTTGACTTTTTGTCAAAGAAAAATTGTTTTAAACTTAGACGATTTATTTTTCTACTTTGTCACGACTTAATAAGAATTTTGAAATATTTTGTTGAATAAAAAAAGCCAAACTTTCATGATTCATTCCTATATAATTTAAATAAAAAATAGTGCATTTATAAATTTTATTTAAATTTAAGTTTTCAAAATTTAAATAAATATTTAAAATTGATATTTTTAATTAGTAGATAGAATAATTATTTTTATTTAAAATTGATTTTTTTAAAAATTTTTGATAAAATGTTAACTTTTCTGTAAATACATCAATTTAACGTATAATTTTTCTTCTGGTATTCTATTTTTAAAAATTATTTATCAAAACACTATATTTTATTTGTTATAAATATGTTAAAATGTTGTAATATGTTTTTCAAAGCGTAATCACTTTTTAACATCACATGTTTCTAAACTAACCGAACTGTTACGACAAATGTTAGATTATTAAAATATATATTTATATATTTATAAATATAAAATATATATTTTTTTATCAACGTTAAATATCATCATAAAAACAATGGGATAACATTTTAATCCCATGATATCCGACATTTATTTTTGCAGCTCAACGATGCCCCTATAGTTAGAAAAGGACACAAATAGTTAAAATGCCCATTAAAACCCTTGGTTAAATACTCCATACATGTTAGAGTTTCCTGTTTTTTTTTTTAAACGAAATGGACATTAGTGATCATAGAAGTAAATGTCAAGGTATCTTCATTCAAAAAAGTCTGGTGGCACAGCTTACATACGCACTAAACTCTGGAGATGATGACTTTATCCCAAAACAAATATGTAAATTCAAACTATTTTTTAATACATTAAGACGTGAAACCCCAAACCTTACTGGAACGCAGAGAATAATATTAACCGACTATCCAACTGATAAATAGTCGATAGATTAGAATTAGAACGCTCCTGACATTATTTGCAAAGATAAAGTAAATTTTAAAATTTCACCTGAATGCCCCTATGAATAGTGATGTTTCTTATTATATCCCGATCGGTGGTTTGCAAAGAATTTTTAGTTAAATTTCATTCCTGCATGACTTTAACCATATTTGTAATAGAATTCGTGATTTAGTTGGACATTTACTTCACCAAATTGAACCTCACAATGATATTTTCTCCGAAATTGGGCCGAAAATAATAAATGAACCGAAATAATCATAGAGTCTAACGAAACTGAAACTGAGTAACTGGAGTCCGCTTTTGATACTTTTCAAAGGATCCTAACTGATCTGATAATAATACGCTATCATTCTGATGGCCATTTTAATGATTTCAATCCGATTTTGTGATTTCGCAGCCTGAATCCAATGCGATATGATTTAATTGGAATATTTCATGGTAAATTTGAAGTTTAGACGACTACGTATCATTTTCGACGTTGAACTAGATAGTTAAAGATAGCGAACCGAGATGTTCTATAGCTTATATTTGACATGGTACCAATCAAAACTTTAACTGCCAAGCATGATTAAAACATCGCCAGAATTCGACCAACGGCATTCTTGCACGTTGTTCAATCAATTTTTTTAGCCGCCAAGTTTAGTTACTGACTCGCGATAACAACCAATGTTCCTCTTTCGATTCAAGGGTACTTTGAAGTTCGAACAAAAAATTGAAAATCAGCACTAAGTGTACCAAAAGATGAGAGCACGGCTATGAGAGGAAAAGGAGGCGAAAAGAGAAAGCAAAGGAAAGAAGAGAGAAAAGTTGAAGAAAAGGAGTTAAGGTGCAGAGATGCGATTTTTTCTCCTCATTCAAGCTTTTCGTCGATCTACAAGCGAATCAAGAGAGAGTGAGCTACGAAACCAAGAATAAGTAGTTTTTGAATTACGTGAAGTCGATTTTTACGCTTTCCATACTAATGCTTTGATTTTCTTGTATGGATGAGAATTGGGTATTTAAGGTTGAATCAAGATGAATTTGATAGAAATTGAGAAAGAAATGGATTAGGTTAGGGGTTGAAAAAAATCAGCGAGTGAATTACAGTATTGATGTCAATTTCAGATACATGCTGAATTTGGTTAGTGATTTATGCGAAATTATGATAAATCGCATTTAATTTGCTAAAGAAAAGCCGACGGAATCAAGTGCATTAAGATCATGTTGTAAAGTAAAGTAATGCTGTCAAAATTTCTGTAAAACCCATGTTTTTGTTTCGCTATAGATTGCTGAATCATCAAAATGAATTGATTCCAATTGGTAAAAACCATAAGAGATAGTGGCTACAATGTATGGCTGTACCAGCAGACAAAGCCTAAGGCTCCCACATGGATTCAGCGTGAGCCTCGTGTAGCTCACTGATTTTGCTCTGTTTTGGGTATGGTTGTAGTGTTTTGGCCATATGGAGTTTCACTCACTAAATCTCGAGTGATTCAAAATTATGGGTAAAATAATCTTAGGGAAAAATTTATCTGAAGGAAAGTCATGCAAATTGTAATCTCAAAGTGCCCAGAAAATTTGTCAAAGTGATGCAGATTCTGTTCTGCCAAATTGAGTCATCTATAGATGTAAAATACAATAACTGAGTTTGGGTGATCCTAATTAAAGGATTCCTACTGATAAGAAAACATTAGAACCATAGCTTCAAATGAGAGTAAAGAAACCATTTCCAATTTATGGTTAAGATCCCATAAATCAAGGATAACAGTAGGTGATTCAAGGAGTTAACTGCTGGCATCAAAAAACATGATGTAACTTGTGTTATGTGGTTGAGGGCCTTAGAAAAAGAATTTTATATTGAAAATTTAAAGACATGTCATTGGATATATAAAGGACTGATCTGAGAGTTTCATACTTTTGAAGACTGTTTGAATATTTTTTGTGTCATAAAATCTATAGAGTATTGTGGGAAAAAGATTGACCAAAATGAGTGGTTTTTTTTAGTGCTCAAGGGTAATTTGTTAATTTGGCTTCATATGAATGTGATGTTGAGTGAAATGAAATGTATGGTGGATTAAAATGGAAGTTATGATTAATGTGTAGTTGCGGTTTTGAAAAGGTGAAAATGACTATCGATGGAAACGAATTACCGGAAGCAAGCGATTGAGCGTGAACTGCGGAGTGTAAAAATGATATTTTGAAAATTGAGTTTTAGGCTACGAACGGTTTTAATGTTAAATCGAAAAGTTTCAATAAATGTTTATATAAATGCAAGCACTGGGTTTAAGGCATAAGATATGCAACGTTTTATATGCGACGCAGCACGTTAAGGCACGTACGAAGTCTAAAACGCGTAGAAAGTTAATGCATATGTATAGATATATTGCGCTGATTGAAATAAAGTGACGGCGAAATACTTAAAACGGAAGAAAATCAAAGACAAATGCTTTTAAACGCTTACGCAGATTTGTAAATTTGGGAAAGTTCAAAACGTAGAACTCCTCACGATTTTTCCAAAAATCTACGTTTCAAAAGAAAGAGTTAAAAAATTTACCACTGGCCTTCGCATTATTTTCTAAAGATATGTTATGATTGTAAAGGGTTCGCCTCCATGGATTTTATCTACCGCTTTCTGGCGGTGAAAAGTTTCATATCCATCGGAAATGTTTGAGGTCCCCTCGGGTTCATGAGGTTAATCCGGGTCGGGATCTTTCATTAAGATGTTAAGATGATGATTTTTAATCTAAATAAACAAACAACTTAATCCTTAATAGAACTAAAGTATTATAAAAATAAAGTTCGCAAATACTTAAACTACAAGACTATCTTTTCGCATAAAAATTTATTCAACATTAAGAAAAAAAAAACAAACGCCATGTATGTTTATGTCAAGACTATGGTTAATGATTATAGTTTTAAATTATAAGTTGAAATTATGATTTTTAAAATGTGAGCTAAACAAAAAAGAAAATTATGTATCTTCTTGAGAATTATTAGAAGTTGTTTGTGCATAGAAACAGGGAAAAAAAAAATTGGACATACAGAATAAGCTCTGGCAGAATTGAAAACTGTTTTAAGAAACGATCTTATCAAACGATTGTAAGTTTGTAAATTGTAACAAAACGATTGATACTCTAAGGGCCAGTTTACTTTATCCTAAAAAACGATTTTAGTCAAAACGTTTTTCTTGGTAGCGCTTCTATTAGAAATGTTGTTACAGAAATCCGAAAAAAGTAACATGTTCGCATAAGTATGAAAACGTTTTGGATTAAAAAAACAACAACATAAAAACGTTTTTATATCATTAAAATTATCAAAAAGACATTTAATATTTAATTATAAAATCGATATCATATAAATAAAATATTTTATTAAAAATATTAAAAATTAAAAATATATATAATACTTGCATTAATAAAACATAAAATAACTATTTTATGATTATAAAAATTTACAAATTTGAATTAATGAATAAACATATATAATATTTGTATTAATAAACCTAAAATAATCATTTTTACGATTATAAAAATGTTTTAAAATATTTGCAAAAAGAAAAAATTGAACTATTGAATAAACATACATAAACAGTTGTATTAATAAAAACCTAAAAAATATTTACAAAAAGATTTGAATTAAAATTTTTTTTACTGTCTCCATTGTAACCTATTTTGTTCAATAACTGTAAGACCCGAGAAATTCCAATTTTTGGAAAGGCAAAATCGTATCATTACAAAATCAGAATTTCGATAAAATTGCAATTTATTTCTTCAGACCCTACTTACCTTAAACTGACATAACGTCGAATCGCTCTCGCTAAATCTAGCTAAAGACGTAAAATTCGTCGACTCGAGACAGCCAATTACACGCTTCGAGGCATCGCTTCGGGCGTCGTAGTGTGACCGATGCGACGAAGTCACATATAACACTGCATCACGGGCCATAAGCCAGACATGAGTAGAGAATAATGAAATGACTACGTAGATAAATACGGGAATCGCCAAACCGTAAAAGAGTACAAAATCGGTGATTATGCACCGACGGTCACAACAACACAATTCTCTACTGGGCCAGCTTTTCTCCAACAAAAATGGTAAAAAAAACGTGGGGAGCAGAATTTGAGATGCAAAGAGTCGAAATGGAGATTTTCCT
>JAEQBH010008220.1:0-142606 GCA_016808115.1 Tetrastigma voinierianum
AAAAAATGGCGTATAAAACACAAAATTGCATAAAAGCAACACAATTACAACGAAATTACCCTTCATCACCCTTGGGATCTAAGTCAGTCTGGAAATTTACGTTTGAGGGAAGCCTTGGAGTACTCTTGAGCACATTGTTGGACGAAAGGTAATTTTCATACTGCAGCTCTCTTGACGAGTCTTCGTGCCATTCTCTTTTCTCTTTGTGAATTTGCCTCTCAGAAGATTTCCTGCGCATCATCTTTGGCATCTCTATTTAAAAGCGCAATTTTTTCTATGCTGATTGAGGCGCGACGATGCGTTTCAACCTTCAATTGTTGGAGCCTCATAATGTGGTGTCGTGGCTATCCACGCAGCTCTATTGCATCATCAGCTGAGGTTCATTTTTGGATGAGAATATGTTCTGTTGCATTGATGACATCACATTTCTCACAACGACTTCACATCAAAGTCATTTGTTGGAGCCTCATAATGTTGATCTCTCAGTGAGGATGTAGCCCCAAATTCAGTAGCAAAATCATTGTCATGATATGCATGTGTTGGTTGAGATTGAATAGAGGGAGAATGAATGGATGGTACTGGTTCATTTTATTTGTCTTCCTCTCTTGTTTAAATGCTCTTAAAGTGGTGAAGTGCACGAATCATTAGGGACGCCAGATGTAAAATTTGTTGTGTTGATTGATGAGAGCGGCGTTGAATGCCCTATCGGGTGAAAGGCTGGCATGAATACTTATAGTATAAAGGTCATGACAGATTAATTAACCCTAATCTGATTAGATCCTTACAATAGTGGAGTCATCATAATGTCGCGGGTGTGGATTATTTTACGTGCTCATTTACTCTAGCAAATGGAGGTGCATGATCGGGTTCATGTATTGCTTGATCAAATGTGTGGCCTTGCAAAACCGGGGTCGTTGAAGCTACCCAGTGCTTGCATGGAAACACTCATTAATGTCGGGTGACAGGCATTTCTCTGCTCGAGGCGGGAGATCTCCTTTGTACGAGAGAGCTCTGCAAATCACGATACACTGCATATACTGTCCCAAATGAGTCAATATAATCCCAACATGAGTCAAACGGCCTCTTGGGCCCATAATACAATACTCATCACAATATATCCAAACTATATCCGATAGTTTCAAGAATTCTCATAAACTACTCTTAGCCACAACATATATTAAATGAAAAGCATTCTATACATGTATACAATGTGACACAAGCCACATCAGGCTTTCTTCTAAAAAAGCGACCTCAGGGCAGATCGTCTCCGCCTGCGCTCACTACATAAAGGGGATCCGCATTGGGGTGAGCGGCTAAAGCTCGGTGGGATCGCCCCAGTGGGCTACTCACCACTAAGTGCGGTCTGTTCAAAGTAAACACACATTCAAGCAAATGCATGATCCTACTTGAATGTCTACATGACCAACTCAGATCCCGAGTCCTCACCGACTCTCTCACACTCACCTAAGCCTTGTATGAGAATTATTGTTTTATTAGTGGACAACCCTCCGATGTATATATATCAATTGGGCCGCTCCGACGATTGATATATTAATTGTTTGTGGACTACCCTCCGATGAATATCAATTGGCTAGCTCAGACGATTGATATTTTTAGTTTGTGGACTACCCTCCGATAATTAATATTTTAGACTACCCTCCGAACCGTTTATACACAGGCTCATCTCATACTGCTCCTATGGTCTAGGATGTTCGGTGCATATGGAATCACATGTGCCAATTCCGATACAGGTCAATCATGCAAATATATAAACACGAATATATTCACATAAAAATTTAATCACACAAACATGTTATGTAATTATCATTTCAAACATCAAAATTAGCTCACTTGGGCTAATGATCAAATACAAGCAATTCCACTTGAATCACTCGACCAAACACATATCCACACAAAATATATTTTCGTGTCACTATTCCTAGGAACAGTAAAACCCTAGGGTTTACGGTTCCAACACTCTTGTTCCATCGGTTCACTTTGTGAACCAGCATTTCACGGCCATTTCCGGTCTCATCCAAATCAATCCATGATTTAATACCAAAACCCCGAATTTGACAGCTTGATCGCGTGGCAGTCACGTTTGCTCTGGCATGGTTAGCTCAAAAATTCATATCAATTGGTCCAAGGTTTCAGGACCCGATCCTTGGCCCTCACGCGGCCTCATTCAGCTCAAACATTTGCAAAGTATTGTTTAAAAGGGGAATAAAACACAAGTAGGGAGAAATCCCTACCTCTCGGAGTTTGAAACTCCACCCCAAATCCTAGTACCCATGAAGCCCTCTCGCGTTGACGATTCTCCTTCTTGTCGAGCGCCGACGGTCGGATCGCACGATATTTTAGAGAGAAGTTTCTCTCTCTAAAGGAAATCTCTCAAAAAAAATCGATTCTGCAAGTTTCTGCTCCTCCATTTCACGTTTTTGCCTTATTTCAATTTGAGGAGATGAAGACTATTCACTTTTTTGTCTTGTAGTGACTTAAGTCAATTTAATTAATTAATTCTCTTCTTTCTCCAGTTTTGACATTCGGCACTATCTCGGCCGTCCATTTCGTGTTTTCTCTGCTCTTACCACTTATGGTACATGAGTACTTGTTATATGTAATTTTTGTTGCATCGAAAATCGTTTTACGGCACCCGAAACGCGATGCCTCGAAAAGCGTGTCAACTCCGATTGTCTCGGAATATTACAAAATTTTACGTGCTAACTAGATTTTTCGAGACGATTCCAACGGTGAAATCCGTTTCGTCATCAGAGATGCAGAAGGGCAAATTACGGATTTTTAGGCACGAAATAACAAATTTGCCTGCTGAGAATTACGATTTTGCCATTTTTCCAAAATTTGGAATTTCTCGGGTCTTCTCCCCTCGCCAAAGGAATTTCATCCCGAAATTCAGGACAATTACCATCAATCACATGCGTATGCAACGTGCATTCTACCATGCATGTATACGGTCATTTAAATCTTAAACGACTAAACCACGTACCTTCATCCCTAAAAAAGAAGGGATAGGTGGCCCGCATCGTGTCCTCGCGCTCCCGCGTGGACTCCTCCCTCCATAGTGTCTCCATAGTACCTGCACCAGCCTCACGGTCTTCAACGTTGTAAGGCACGATCCATTTATCAACAATGCACAACGGTCCCTCCTGGAGTCCCATCAGGTATCCGACCTCGTCATCCCCGATCCACCACATGAAATGGATCACGGAGTATATTTTCGTAGCATGGGCGTGGAAACACCTCGTGGACACGACATCTTTGGTAGTGTGCTATGTCGGTCGCGGTGCCCTACCCTCGAGTATCTTGAAGGGTCCAATAAACCTTGGCGATAGCTTCGGCAAGACGATACTCCTCGCGGGCATCGCGAGAACGAGTCTGAGCCTGGAATATCTGGGATTGATGTGGCACATCGCTGCAATCTTACTGAACTGGCGTTTGAGAAGTGCTAATAAGTCATCAAACTCACCTTCGGAGGGTGTCTCATCCAGTCGAGGACCCGGTGATGGGCGCTCTCTCCCTCCTCGGTCAGACGTAACGGTGATCTACATGGCCTCCCCATATAGTGCCTCATCTGATTGCCATCGTATGCTCGCTGATAACTATTGCCGTGGCGAAAGATTCCCCACTAAGGGCTAATGCTCCTCGGCTACCCTTATGATTCGGGACATGCTCGCGACATGTCCTCTAACACGCGTGTGTAATCCGTACAACACGTAACCCTACCTGACCCTTACTTGGTGTGCGACGACCTTCCAGGTCACAATCATGACAAATCATTGGTTTGTCAACCAATCCATGTCATGAATGACATCCATATCTTAGAGCCCTTGAAACACTTGACACCGATGTAATTAATGAAAGGTATCGAATCTCTAGTCACTCCCGGAATCTCTATCCACTGACTCTAAGTCGCATTGATAACGACCGTGTGTTTTCATCTCGATTACATAACTCTTCAGCTTACACTTTGAGCCTCTTACATTTCCTGATTCAACTATGAGTCTTCATTGGATGTAGTCTAAGACAAACTCGGCCCACACTCACGAGTGGTGAATGGCCAAATCTGGAGTGCACCACACCCAGGCTCGACGCGATGTTCTGAGTGCCTGACATGCTCAACGTCATCTTGTGACACCCAATCACAGGGTCTACCATGAAGCGAGAATCTTAGAGATCACTCACTCATAATCTCGACCTATGGTCGACTCTCACCCTACATCCTGGGAAGAACATCCCCTTAAAAAACTGCAAGGCCTTAACCTCCTAAGCCCAGTCAAGGGTAGGTGTCGGTTATGACAACCGAATTTGAGTCCCCCAGTGCGACAACTTGATGTTGTGACTGCCCATGTCAACCTAACATCAATAAGCAATGGGTACCACCCTAGGGTCCACACGCTTATTGCGACTCTGATCATCCACGACTTCGACCCACACTCTGGTCCCTCTGGCTTTATCTGTCTTCAGCTGGGGAGTGGCAGCCTGCTCCAGAACTAAAGCAGGTTCTCGACCCATACTAAGGTGTGAAGGAATGAGCAAGTATACTCTCTGTTCTATTCAGCGGGACTGTCCCAAGTCATGGGATCCACGTCTGCAGGGCGATCAGGTTACTCATGCTTTCGATCTGGCCCCAGTCCTGAAACTAGTGTGAAACAGAAGTCTTCTGCCTCTTCCCCGAACTAGGAGAAAATTTGCTTGCTACCAACCTGTATCCCAGTGTTCCAAGTATCCTCGATTTCTCTCTCTACCTTAATTCGAGTAGTCCCAACCATGGGTCCATATCCGTAGGTGAAATCTACAGAAATCTACGCCACACGAATGGACAACCTCGGCCCATTCTCGAATCTCTGTAATATCCGGTAATCCGAAGCTCGTATCTCGGATTGACGTTCGGTCTCTCGACTCATCAACTGCCTCCAACCTTCTCTCGTCGTCGGCCTCCACAGTGCGACACCCGTCTCCCAATCTCCCTCTGAGTAAGCTAAAACTTCGCCTTCTTTGAACTTAAGTCTGTTTATTGGTCTCGATAAGCGCGCTTACAATTTTCCAAGTGATACTCATGCTCCCACTCACGGTAGGGAGTAGATCAAAGTGTCATCCACGAAGACCACGACAAGATCTAGATAGGTTGGAATACCCTATGCATGAGATCGTGAATCATCTTGAATTGCATTAATTATCGAAGGGCATCAGCGTAAACTGAGTGCCCGTAGCAGCGTCCTAGCGTCGTCTTAGGGATATCTGTCTCCTAACCTGGTGATGATAACCCGGTCACGAAGGTCTATCTTGAAGTAGACTCAGCGCTCCTCTCGGTAGTCAAATAAATCATCATGTCTCGGTAAATGATCTGGAGTGCGGATCATAACCTGTTCAGTATGCGTAGCCAATGCACGGTCGAAGGGTCTTGCCCCTCTTCTTCGCCTTCGGCAGAAGTGCCCCATGGTGAAGTGCTCGGTCTAATAAACCCTTTATTCAGCCAGCTCCACATGGCGGACTCTGAGTTCACCGCAAGCTCAAGCCGGTGCCATCTGTCACGGAGTCATAGAGATGGAGTAGCGATACGAGTGTAACTCAATGCAAGTCTACATCCTGCGTGGAGGTAGTCAGTGCTCATCTGGAAAAACATCCAGCGCCATACCTTTCGAGGTAGATCTAAGTGATCTCTCCTTCGTCCTGCAGGGTAGGCTGTTCCGCCAACCTTGCTATTTATCCTAACACTGGACTCATATACTGTTTGGGGCAAAATATCATGCTTGTCCCCCCCTGAAATACCACAGGAGTACCATCCTGCGTGTAGGCAGTAATCCTCCTACGCTCACAATCGGTAATGACCCTGTAAGCTATAAGCCAATCCATCCCACGAGGATGACGTGGCTAAGCGTGTCCCAGTAATCGCCGGTCAGTTTGTAAAGTAAGTCCTGAGATCTCATTCATAACCTTGACATATCATCTGATAGCCTGTCCTTAGGGGAGAACTCTATATCAAGGCTCCTCTAAGGTCTCTAGAGGTCTTTGCCCATTTCCACCATATTTGGGCCTCATTCTCTAGCTAGAACGCAGCTAGTCTAATCCTGGTCGTGTTAGAGGTAATCTCCATGGCCTCTAACACCTTCTCGATCTGCATAAACCAATGGTTTGTCACCATCGGGTCTCCTCCCTCTGTGAATGTCGGAGGATGATGCGCCCTAAACCTCTGAAGGTTACTAGGATCTTCCTGTCTACCTGCTATACCAACCTGTGCTATAGCATTATTTTGTAATACCTCTGACCTCGACAAAATCTGTGATCAAACACTAGTGGTGCACGACCGGTACTCAGTGGGCGTCCTCGTCCTGCATTACTCATTAGCCATCACATACGATTCAATGGCAACAAGAATCATTTAATTTCCATTTCAGTCTAACTAGCAATGCACATACGATAGACTTAACAACCATGAAGCTGACAGTTCATTTTCCTAAGTGGCCCATTAAATTCCAACCACTCGGTTCATTTATTTCAATAATTTAAGTTTTCTTGTTCGTTTACGTGTCCAAATCCCTAAGGGTCATAGTTCCTAACCTTAGCATTCACCCTTTTCTATACGCATTACACCATGCATATAATTTCCCTACGTAAAAATCGATCTGGAGATTTCATTATTGAATTAAATCCAATACGATGTCTCCCTAAGGCATAAACACGACCAGAGACACTAATCATACACATAACTTCGGTGTATACGCAATCAATTTTGCATTTAAAATATTGTTTTGACAAATTTTATTTTCGAAAATTTTATTTTTGAAAATTTTATTTTTCGAAAATTTTATCAAATTTTATTTGATTTTATTTCATTTTTAATTAAATTTAAAATAAAATATATATATATTTTTTAGAAATTTTTTGTAATGAGCAGTGTTTGTTAGTGACTCGGGAATAGTCTTGAGTCAAGCGATCAAAGGCAGTCGGGCGGAGCCGGGTGCATAGTGCACCAACTTGGCCCGATTGGCCAGCCAGCACGCCCGTCTGCGCGAGGCCCGCCCGGTAGGTGCATGGGCTGCGTGCAACTGCGCGCCGCTGGCGGCCGTGTCGCGGTAGCCCTCCGGTCTTGTCGCTGACGGCATGGCGTGTCGCGGCTCAGCGGCCGCGCGCTGTATCTCTCATGCGCGCCCGCGTGTCGTGCGCTTTGCAGCGTGCACGCCCGATACCACGCCGGCGCCCTGCGCCGCTGCTAGCGCTGGCAGCCGGCGCCTAACGGCGCCAGTGCCTCTGCGCCCGACCCTAGCCTTCCAGTTGCAATACAATATTTTTGTATTGCGATACAGCCCTTCAGCGCTAACCAGCCGCCCGATCCGCGATACAAAAAAATTGTATCGTGACCATTCTTCCGGCTGTATCTGCCTGTCACGATTGGACTACATTACAATACAAACAACCAACTGTCTGATTTTCCCCTTGAGGCAATCTGAAGCACATTATCCTGATACAATCTCTCCTTGAACCAGCCACCTTCCAGCCACCTAGATTGCAATACAAACCTTGTCTTGCAATACAAAATTTTTATTTTCACAATATGATTTGGGCAGTAGCCCAAAACGGTTTCTGCACTTGATTTTTTTTTTTCATTATAATATATATTTATATATTTTCCATTATTTCCAGCAATTGGAAAAATCACTAAAATCACTAAAAATCATTTTTTCTTTAACACTCAAATAAATCACACAAAAATTTATTTTTCATTTCTCAGTTTACACCATGTAAAACCTTAGGAAGTATTTTCTCACCTCATAACCAAATAATTTTATAAAATTTATTTTCTTTTTCGATTTTTCCTTTGAAAAATTTTCTCCCTCAAATAAATTTATAAAATTTATTTTCTTCCGTTACCCTATTCAATTCTACTACTTGTAAAATCTGAAAATTATTTTCTCCTCCTTATAATCAAAATAAATTTAAAAAAATTTATTTTTGCTTAAAATTTCTTCTCATTTTTCCAACACCCAAATAAATTTTGTAAAATTTATTTTATTTAATACCTCTTGATTTTACCTTTGTAAAACCTTAAAATTAAATTTCTTCCTCTAACCCAATAATTTTTTTTTACCAATTTATTCTCACTTATTCTCTTTGTTCCGAGTTTTACACCTTTGTAAAAACTCTAGCAGTATTCAACACCTATGTGCTAACCACTTAAGCACACAACATTTCACAACACAAACAACATGGTATACACACCATTCACATGTCCACACAATAATTCACCAAATCACTCAAAACACATCAACACACGTGCACGTAGTGTCCTAGTTTTGTCCCGTGATTTTCCTAGGTAATCACATACCTAAACTGACATGCGAACCACTGAGTGGTGATGGATACCTAGCCCGAGCTCCCTAGGTATTATTCGTATACTTAAGCTCGATGCCAGGCATGGCCCCAAAGCTGGGTCAGTTGACTGCAGAATCAACCGGAAACACTCGTGAATGTCGGGTGACCCGACATTTCTCACGAAAATCGGGCAGAGTCTCCTTTGTACGGAGAGCTCTACCCAAATACAGTACCTGCATATACCTATCCCAAACAGTCCAATATAATCCCAACATAAGTCAAACGGCCTCTTGGGCCCATAATACAATACTCATCACAATATATCCAAACTATATCTAATAGTTTCAAGAGTTAATAAACTACTCTTGTACAACATATATTAAAATGAAAAGCATTCTAATACATGTATACAATGTGACACCAAAGCCCGCATCCGGCTTTCTTCTAAACGGCCTCGAGACCAGGCGAGTCTCCTCGCACTTCTGTACTGTAAAAGGGGATCCCACGGCGGGGGGTGAGCTAAAGCTCGATAGGAGAATCGCCACTAAGTGGGGTACTCACCACAGGAGTGCGGTCTGATGTTCCAAGTAAACACATTCAAGCGAATGCATGATCCTGCTTGAATGTCTACATGACCAATCGGATCTAGGAGTCCTCACCGACTCTCACACTACGTCTAAGCCTTGTATGAAATTGTTTTTATTAGTGGACAACCCTCCGATGTATATATATCAATTGGCGCTCAGACGATTGATATATTAATTGTTGGACTACCCTCAGATGAATATCAATTGAAACTCAGACGGGTGTTATTTTTAGTTTACAATGGACTACCCTCCGATAATTAATATTTTAGACTACCCTCCGAACCCCGTTTTCTCCTAGACTCATCTCATGCACTAACTCCCTATGAATCCTAGGATGTTCCGAGTGCATATGGAGATACATGCGTGTCAGACCAATGGTCTAATCACATGCAAATATATAAGCAGATATATTCCACATAAAAATTTAATCACACAAACATGTTATGTAATTATCATTTCAAACATCAAAATTAGCTCACTTGGGCTAATGATCAAACACGAGCAATTCCACTTGAATCACTCGACCAAACACATATCCACACAAAATATATTTTAAATTGTCACTATTCTAAGGCATGATAAAACCACAAGTTTACGGTTCCAACACTTCAACAATTCATCGGTTCACTTTGTGAACCGCATTTCTGACCATTTCCGGCCTCATCTAATCAATCCATGATTTAATACCCAAAACCCCAAATTTGGCAACTGCTCGGTAGTAGCGATCCACGGTGCTCAGTGGTTGCTCAAAAATTCATATCAATTCGGTCCCAATGTTTGGGACCGATCAAACGGCCCCTCACGACCTCATTCAACTCAAACATTTGCAAAGTATTTAAAAGAGGGAATAAAACACAAGTAGGGAGAAACCACTACCTCTCGAAGTTTGAGGAAACTCCCTAAATCTGGTACCCACGCGAAGCCCTCTCCGCGTTGAGTAGTTCTCCTTCTTGTCTCGAAGACTGCCGACGGTCGGATCGCACGATATTTTAGAGAGAAGTTTCTCTCTTTAAAGGAAATCTCTCAAAAAAATCGGTTCTGCAAGTTTCTGCTCCTCATTTCACGTTTTTTTGCCTTATTTCAATTTGAGGAGATGAAGACTATTCACTTTTTTGTCTTGTAGTGACTTAAGTCAATTTAATTAATTAATTCTCTTCTTTCTCCAGTTTTGACATTCGGCACTATCTCGGCCGTCCATTTCCATAATTTCTCTACTCATACCACTTATGGTACATGAGTACTTGTTATATGTGATTTTTCGTCGCATAATCGTTTCTGTTTACGAAAGCGCGATGCCTCGAAAAGCGTGCCAACTCATTATCTCGAATATTACAAAATTTTCACGTGCTAACTAGATTTTTCGAGGCGGTGATTCCCAGCCCCAGCTGAAATCCGTTTAGGTCATCCGAGATCTAGAAGAATAAATTACCAGTTTTTAATTTGAAATAACAATTTTATAACGAAATTACGATTTTGCCATTTTTCCAAAATTTGGAATTTCTCGGGTCTTACAAAATGGAGGTGGAACTTCTTGCCCAATTTGGATTTCTTGAATATGTATTTGTAGTACGCCAACATTAACAAAAAAATAATATAAGATATATTAAAAATACAAGTCTACAGCAAATATTAGTACGCATTTGGCGAGTCTTACATCAATTTGGCCATATCCACCGAACATTGTAATTTCATTAGTTAGTCGTCATCTGACTAACCGGTCATTCCAGATAGAACAAAATGGCATTGCTACAGGAACATCCACCGATGGCACATATGTTTTTGACAGGTAAAAAATTTGCAAATTGAGGACAAATGAGTACTCATTTTAAACCAGATTATAGCACATTCATAACAACAAGCATAAACTGCGAAAAGTGGAAGTGGGTAGCAGGAAGAGCAAACAACCGCACATGCATATGTCATTGCCACTCTGGAATTTCCTGATTCCATTTTCTAAGTATTAAAGCACAAATTTGCTCCAATTTCTTTGTACATTAACCTCACCATCCCATATAAGGTCCCATAAGTCATGTATGCCCTCCAACTTGTTGTTTGGTGCCAAAATCGTTGCGCATGCACAAATAATGAACACCTTCTGGAATTCATTGCCGACTTCTAAGTCTATTAGACTTTCTTCCAACCTATTAAGTGAATATACCCGAGATGTTAATCCACGCCGCGAATGGACAATAACATTGGGTCCACCTAATGGGATCCCCATAACATTCATGACATCATCTATTATCACATCAAGAGTACGATCTCTCTCCAATCTTATACAATGATATGCCACTTCGTAGTGTGATATAAGATAGTGGCATAAATCGTAACGGATCTCTTGGCATGCAAGCTATATGAGTCCACCAAACTCGAACCCTAATAGCTTCCAACTTATGCTCAAGCAATTGATGAATAATAGATAAGAACTTCTTCCCCGAACAACGAGATTTGGGGAGCTTCACCTAAAGTTACATACAAAACAAACCAAACTATGCACGTTAATAAGCAATCTTGTTAAATAAGTTATTAATGTCTCATGTTACAAAAAGAATGATGAGTTATATCTCATCACCTCATGCCTTGCTTGCGAGAAAGATATTGCTTACGTTTCCATTTGAAAATTTGTCCATGCTTAATAAAACCTGGATGATAATATATATAAAATTGCATACACACATTCATGGAACGAATATTAACATAGCGCACACAAAATAGAAACATAATTCCACATAATAATATAGCATTTTTTTACCTAAACTTCTAGAAAGCATGCCACATAGTTTATAATACATTAATTAACAAAAGAAAACACAAACCAAATGGAATGTGTATGAAAGTTCACTAATATGAAAATCAACAACGCATTAATCATGCCAATGAATTTTTGCAAGGGGATTTTTCTACAATTGTGCTAGCCATGTTGCATAAGTGAACAATAAGCGATCCACGTATCTTGAAGTGTGACTCAATGCAGCTTTTTCTTGGTTTTCTAGGAGGCCGCTTTGCAGCGGGGTGGCTAAGAGAAGAATACATTTCCTATGACATCTCGAACAACACCATCGTCTTGGACTTTTGGCATGTCATGTGTCTCAATACCATGAAAAGTGTCTGAGTATACCAATTGTTGTGCTGGGGATTTGAAGATTTCATCAACAAAATCTATGACATTTTACATGGAGTAAAGCGTATGCATGATCACATGGAATGCGGGCATTTAACCACAACATGTACATAATTGTTCCTTAATGTCTACATTCAGCACTAAATCACCTACAAATACAACATAAAAGGTTTCCATGAATGGACTGACCGAGTAAACCTCCCCTTTTACAATATTAATTTTTACTTTCTCTTGATTTTTCGTACATAATACCCTTCCATGCATTTTGTCGACTTTATGCTTAACAAGCATTGCACAACTTAGTCATATGCTCGATGTCAAACTACAAATGGAGTGATGTCGTTCATTTCTTAACCAAGCATTGAAAGACTTGGCAAGATTAGTAGTCATTTTGTCCCATATTTTCTTGGGGAATTTCCACATGGCCCAATGCTCAGGTTCATTTTGCTCAATCCATGCAACCAATGATTCGTTATACTTTCGCAATTCAAACATGTGATAATTGTAATCGGTCTCCACCCTTGCATAGGCAATTTTATCTAACCATGCATTCAAGTTCATTTTCCTTCCCCTTGTTCCCTTTTATGTTATGATTATTAAAATAGCTACTAAAGTTCTCCTTCAAGTGACGTAACAATAAGCATGGTTCTCTGCTCCAAATATTTTCGGTATACTACGAAGAAGACCCAGATGCCTATCCGATATAATGACAACCTCCTTCTCCCTAATAAATTTCTTTAAATTCTGTAAGAACCATGACCAACCATCATAATTCTCCGAGATCATAACTCCACACGCTAATGGAAACATAATGTCATTGACATCATAAGATGTAGCAAAGAATAAGGCACCACCATAGGGCCCACTCATGTGAGATGAATCAATGGCAATGATTGGCCGACACCCCATAAAAAACCCTTGTACGAACACATCATGTGCGATAAATAGATGTTCAAAATTACCATCCATAGGTAGTTCAGCTCGACGGCGATCTGGATTACTTTGGACTATTCGCTCACACATCTAAGGCAACAACTTATAATAATTCTTGGGTTGACCATATATTCTCTCCTTAGCCTTCTCCTTGATTTGCCACACTTGACAATAAGTTAATCTCATGCCATGTTCTCTAAAGAAATCTTTACAAATTTGTCATGGTTGGTACTCGGGAGTAGATTGAATAACCTTATCAATGACCACAGCGACACGATTAGATCTCACTACTGGTTGAGAGGTGACCACATCATCCATAGTATGGCTATTGCTCATTTCGAAATGTGTGCACTTGGACAACATCCGATGCACCAACAACATGACAAGTTATTTTCCAAGGACAATTGGTCACTGTGCATATAACGGTAATGTGCTTATAACTATTTCTTTTGTAGTAGTACCAAAATCTCCCTGATAAAGACATTAGGTACAAAGCATCCCGAAATGCAGAAACATTTGGAAACGTTTGTCCACTGCCCATAATTGCATTTTGAAATCGCCTAGTACTACGTTGAAGCACATATGTTTCAGCTCCTCTATTAGACAATCCATAAGACTCTATTATTGGGCCATTTTCCGAAATATCCATTGACAAGTGCAGATTTGGAGTCCCATTTCCATGAACGTGTTCATAATTAGAACACACAATAGGTATTAAATTAGCGTTAATAAGACATGGGAAACCTTTAGTTATTCTTGAACATATATTTTACAAATTAAATAGGCAATTCCATGACAATTTTGAGTTTAGCTTAATATACCTCAAAGGTAGGATTACACCATTCACATACTCGGTATTCGACGACACGTATACACGACAATAACTATCATTGAATCTGAACATCTTCATCAATTCTTCATCATCATTTAACAACACCATTAAATATGGATCAAATTTACATGTGTAGTGAGAATTTTGCAAATTTGGTTCAACCTGACTTAGCCTGAGCTAATGAAACAGTTCGATCGTATAGAAATATTCACATTCTAAATATTATGTGACTTGTCCGCCTTATATTCCAATTGACAATTTGCATCCTTCACCATTTGCCCACCTTCAGGCATAACAGAACATTCATTCTTCATCTTCTTCAAATTTATACTTCTTGTTTGAGACACATATACAATTTGAAGAATAGTAGATGATTAAACATGGGATATAAAAGTCCTTAATGCTAGATAATGTTATATTAGATCATACACTCGTTTTTTTTTCTAATTAACGTATCCAAGTGACATGTTTAAACAATAAATGGGTAACTTACAAATTATGTATGTAAGAATGGCATAGGAAATATTGCTTTATATGTTTCTACACATATAAATGCTCTTGAAGGAACAACAAAAGATAAAAATTTCATCATATCTTTATGTGTTTTTAAGCTATTTTGGATCTCAAACCCAACTCTAATGAACTAGCTTTTTTAATCACAAAATGCATAAATCATCATTGAGTAAGCAAAAAAAAAAAAAAAAAAAAAAAAAAAAAAAAAATATATATATATATATATATATATATATATATATATATATATATATATATATATATATATATATATATATATATATATATATATCCATGGAGAAACATTTCAATGAAAATGCCCAAGAATGTTTAGAAAATAAATTTGCAAATCAATGCAAATGAGAAAAATCGTAGGAATTTCTGTTTAAAATGTTTGCTCCGTCTCAAAAAAGCGAGTTCACATCACTATGAAATGACCTACAATACAGAAAATATAACAGAAATTCACAGTAATACCTAATACAAAGACAAATTACACAATCTTTACTACATTCACTAACAGATACCAAATGGAGTGCTTGCCAACTCTTGATTGCTTAACAAATCAGGAAATTTAGTAAGTCCTCATTACTGACATCATGCCATTATCTCTTCCATATTTATAGTTGATGACAATCTTCAATGATAAAAGGGCACTTATGATTGAATGGATGTTTATATGTCAATTATCTTCTCTTTGATGCTTACCATTTCTACTTTATGTCAAGTTTATTCATAAAGAATTCAAAAAATTCTTCCCATACTTTGCTATTACCATTCTTTCTAGACTTGTCTTCTTAGAGTTTTAGAAACTTGTTGCAGGTGAGGGTTGACCATATGACTACTGCTTTGTCCAAGACTTTTAGATCACCAATAGTAGACACTTTACAATCTCTTCCACAACACCAACATGTATACTCGCACTACGTTTTCTTGTATTATTATTATTATTATTATTATTGTAGATCACCATATGGCCATTGCATTTTGTTTCTTTTCTTTTTACTTTAAGATTTTCTATTCTTGGCCTTCAGTTGTTTCCCTCTCTTTTTTAACAATATTTATTTATGAATCTATATTGCAATAATATTCATTAACTTGTTTATCATGCAAATTATTCTTTGCTCCGCTGAGGGGTTTTTCGATGAGGAAGAAAGGATACAACAATAGGAGAGGTACATATCTTCTCACCATTGGTGATAAAAGACTCGTGAATCACAATGATGGCAATTGATTGATTTTTGTAGTTTCTTACATGATGATGCAGTTGAATAAATCTTATGTGGACATATGCAAATAAGTACTAATTCTGGTGGAATTCTAGAACTTTCAAGCATGTACAGGGTATTAGCATTGTTATAACATAAAATTACACAAGCTTTACTACATTAGAAGTCTAGATCTATCAACCAATCAAACACAAAGAAAAATACAATTCACAAACAACAAACCAGCTTGAACTCTTGAATGTATTACTTATGATAATTTTAAAACCAAAATGGTAGTTTTCTTATCTAATCTACATACGCTTTTCTTTTAAATTGGGTAAATGACAAAAACTCTGAAATAGAAACCCCGAAATAGAATCATAAAAAAACAAAAAAACAAAACCCTAAAAGCAAACACAAAGCCAAATAGAACCATAAATAGTGTTTTTCTATTACCTTCGGCACAAAGATGAGTTTTTTTAGCCTAATATATGATCGGATTCCTCCTTCGTAGATGATGAAGACACCGACGAGAGGCAAATGGATCGTGGGTCTCAAAGATAGCAAAAATTTGGGAAGAAAGCTGAAGCCCGACCTCCAAAAATGGAAGGGTTCGGACTTGGGGATGAAGACGAAGCTGAGCACGCAACGATATGATTTCTTTTTTCCACTTTAGCCGGAGGTCAGATAGACGGGACGAAGTATAGGGTTTAGAGGGGCAGTTTCGGTATTGTTTGCCTAATTATCCCTTTTGTTCCTCAAAGACAATTTTTTTTTTCAAATGTACTGACTGATGCAATTGAAATTCTTTGTACCTATTTATCTTTTATTTTCAAATAAACAGCATGAAACATACTTCTCCCTTTTATTTGATTGGATTTCGTAAGATAAAATCAAAATACTTTTTAAAAATTATTCACCCCCATAGTGGCTAATTTTGGATAAAAATATCTAGATTGAAACAATGATTATTACACTCAACTAAAATTTTTTATTAACCTTCCCTACGAGGTTCTAATAATAAATTTTAGGCCTAAAGGGATAACAATTGTTATTTATCAAGATTACTTGATAGGAAATAATCCAATGGATAATTGGGACCAGTGTTGGGCGACTTTTTGCTGGATGACTTGCTAAGACAAGATATTAGATTATTGTTGAAATGTAAATAATGCCTTTATATGTTTGTTATGGCATTTATTAATACACATTTTTAAAATATTCTCATGCATGTTTATTTAATTTTCCAGAAAATGGCGATCCCTTAATCCTCATTGTCATCCTTAATCAAACAAGTAATCATTCATAGTTCTCTCACTAGTAGGATTACAAATTATGCCTTACGTAGTCTTGTCCTAAGATTCCTTCTAATGATGCAGATAGGAATCAGAGGAGACCATAAGAGAAATGGCAAAAAGCTAATGAAATGGCTAAGTGCTACATATTAGCCTCAGTTTCTAATGTTCTTCAAACACAGCATGCCACAATTGGGACAGCTGCTGATATTATAGGGCTAGTTTTGAAAATATGTTCGAGAGGAGCACACGATCAGCAAATTTGCAAATAGTATTGCGTGGTATCTATAATACCAAGTAGAGTTCGCGATCATGTGTTGAAAATGGCTAAATATTTGAATGAGGCTAAGATTCAACACGCCCAAATTGACGATGAAACTAAAATTCATGTGGTGTTTTGAATCTCTACCAGATGCATTCGATGAGTTCAAGGTTAATTATAACTTGAATGAGATGAAGCTAACCATGGTTGAACTCATGAATGAACTTTATTTAGTTAAAGAGATTTATGTTAGATTAATTTATCAATTATGGATTCTTATAATCGTCTTTACACTTTAATTATATATTGTGCATGTTAATTATGAGTTATTTATGAGATGATTTAATATTAACTGGCAATAGACTCATGGTTCTATCTTATCTCTAGCTTTGATAAGCTCATTTGACCAAAACCTAATTGTTCTCTTATGCTCTATACATATAGTAAATAAAACCTCGGGTACACCAAGGGGTTTGGTAGAACACTTTGGGAGGAAGAAAATATCCATCTTCAGCTTGATCATCTTTCTCTTTTGATCTTGCCCTATAGATTCCTTTGGAGATAAATGAAAGCCAATAATTCAGTTCGCCATTAGGTATGTTTCTGTGATCACAATTGATATGCTTTATTGTTTTAATAAAGTTTGAATTTTGTAATGTATTTATTAGGTTTTTTTATTATTGATAAATTGTTTTTGGATCAATAAATACTCTTGATTTTACAAAATAATCTAGCAATTGGTATAAGAGCACCTTTAATTGGCATTGAAGTTGTTAAATTTGTTTTTTTGGATTTTCTAGGTTTGTTCAGTTTTTGTTGGCGGTTTCGAAATTGTTCGTATTTTGTTTTCCTTAAGATCAATAAAAAAAAAAAAAATTTCAATTAATGACCGTCGCTTTGATTTGCGTAATACAAACCTTTTTATTTTTGCTATTGACATAAGGATAAGAGATATGACATGTGAATTTAAAAATATATATATTTGGCAAAGAGATTTTTGTCTTCCTCTTGAGTAGAACTTTTATTTTATTTTTATTTTTTGGTACAAACAATATATGGGTTCCTATGAGAAATGGGATTGATGTTTGATCTAAAAGACATAAGTGGGACTCATTTACTGTTTGGATCCATATTTTCTATAGAAAGAATAAAACTTTCTAAGGAACCAATGGTTTTTCATCAAAATATATAGACTTTTGATAGTGATAATGGGACCCACTTGGGACCACTTATTTGCCATTAAATAAAAGGTAAAGAAATAATGGGACCCATGGTTTTTTACATGTGCTTTAGCAATTTATGTTAGAGCTATTTGTGATTATTTATAACATTATATTGGAATAAAATTATTAGTATTATTGCTCTTGGGTAAAAAGTTGAGGAATATTGAATGCTTAAGAACTTGCCTCTCGTGAGTCTAAGCATGTCGGATATTTTTTGGAATTAATGTTGCAATTGTAATTTCTCCCGCCTTGCGCATCAATTTTGCTAAGATCCATACGGATAGTGAAGTTGTCCTATTTATTACTTTATTATTTGGTAGAATGCTTAATTTGGTAAAGAGATTTCATTAAGTGTCATGAACCCCACAATTTTACTACCATAGCGGTGGGAAATTGAAATATTTGGTTGTGAAGATTGGTGAATTGTTCTTACCTGTGTATGAGTATTTTTGTATTTTATAGACTCTAGTATTTGGTGACCACTTTTATGGGTCATTTGGTAAGTCGAAGAATGAAGCAATATGCATGTCTTTGTTTTACATGTGATGGTGCTTTTTCTATCGATATTGGGATAGAGCCTGTATGTGTTGCTGGGTCGATCTGTTGGGCTAGATCGCCGAATAACCTGCAACTTGCACTGAAAGGATGATCCGGCGAGGGTGTGCCTGTCGGCTCTCCGATGCCTAAGTCAATTTCTTTCTTACGAAAAGGAAAGAATTCAACTGTTGATAGCGTTATGATTGCGTACCTCTTGTTGGTGGGATTGCTTTCGATGGCTATAGTGGATGATCCACTGGTGAAGCTTTTCCTTATTGGATGATGATACGACATCCTCCCCATTGGGTAGGGGATCTTTTCTTCCTTATCGCTTACCGAATATTTAGAGGATAATTAGAGGGCCGTAATTGTGGGCGATCCTTCTTCCCTTAATTGATATCGGGTCACGAATATGGAGTGCTTTCCTTTCTTACGGCTCAACTAGCGGTCAACGGATTACCTCGTCACTAGTTCATTACTTGGGGCTTAGTTTCGGCCATTGCTCACGCCAGAGTGGGACATCATTAGGGGCCAAGTTCCTTGGTGAGGCTCTTCTGCCGGCCCCATGGAGGATGCCAGCCCGTTTCAAGGCCCGTTCCTTGGGCCTGTGGGTTGCTTTTATTTTTAGGCACCGCTGGTGGCCCCGACCCTTTCTTGAAGACGAGCTTGGGCAAGGTGCGAATCGTTTTGAATCGGCGAGTTCCAAGTGGCCAGACAGGGTTTGTTGGTCTAGGCTTGTCATCGTCAATTGTATTGCGATAATGATGGCCTCTCTTGACTTTCGCACTCGTTTCGGCTGACATTTCCAATGTTTTTTAAGCATCCCTCAGTTACTCGAACCGTATTCCCCTTATTCTTTAATCCTTCTTATCAGTTTTCCTCTTTCTCAATTTCCCCTGTTCTTCAAACCTCTTTCTCTATGGCCTCGGATTTTTTACTTTCTTGAACTTTCCAGATTATTGCGTAGGACTGTTATGGGTGATTTATATTGTTCTGTCTCGCTTGGAGTTGTTCCTCGTGTCCCTTTCCCTAGTTTGGTACGTCTTTCTTCTTCTTCCCCTGTTTACCTTTACTTATTTTGGAGTTCGTGGTTCCCTAGTGGTCATTGTTTGTCCCTTCTTTCCTACTTTTTTGGTCGGAATTTTACCTTTTTATCATTCGTTTTCCTTCCCTTACACTTGCCCAATCATGCGTACTTCCTCTGGGCCCAGTCGTGTCCTTCCGGTCTACGCATAGGTGGTAGTTCTACCGATGGATCGGACTTAGGCCAGATTGGAGGAGGGTTCGATCGTCCTGCTATTGTTATCATTCCAAGTCCCTTTAATTTAGTCTCCGCTTCTCCTATGGAAAAGAGCAAGGGTAGAAGTCGATGAGAATCGAGGGTATCTGTGACTACGCCTACTTAGAGTGTGCGGAATGGCAAGTTGTGGGCACTAGTCGGGTCGAGCCACCTCTTGGACATAATTTCACCTCTCGCCTACGGGCCTCCTTCGAGTGTTTGGGTTTGAGGTGCCACTGACTTTCTCACTCCTACATTGTTCAAGTCTGAAGATGGTTTTTGCTTCTTCAGTGACATGTGAGAATAGCCTCCACTTCCCTCTTTATCCCTTTATCAAAACGTCTTATGACAACATTTTAATGTTTGTCGAGGCTGACTTTCTCAAACTTCTGGGCGTTCTGATTGAACAGCAGGCGTCTTGGGATAGGATTATGAGTGCGACAGCAATAACGAGACACTTTAGTGTGAAGGAGTCGGTGAAAGGGTTTGTATATCGCGAAACGCTCACAATGCCAAGTGATCATTTGGATCTCCGAGTCTTCCCTCAAACATTGGAACGGTATTTTTTGGTAGGAGAGGTCATGGTGGGGAATATAATCGGCTGGCCAGAGAGAGACACGCTTGGTGATACGGCCTTTGGACTACCCCAGGAACCTTCATGAGCTCCCGTTTGCGTTAATTAGGTTTTGCCTACGAAATTCATGAGGTGTTTTTAACTTTGCTTTGGTTGTGTAGTCGCCGGTGTTGTCACGGCCTCGGCCCAGAGAATGAAGAGGTGAAGCGGAGAGTTGGCCCAAAGTGCCGCCAGCGGTATACTACGAGAGCTTATTAGGTCGGACATTCTCGAGACCCCTTTTAGGCGTGATGTCCCCTTCCTCGAGACCTCGACTTTGAGGCCAGCTCTTGCTCACCCCAATGGCAAAAGACTTCTGCGTGGGGGCTCTGTTGTGAAACCCACTCGGGAAGAGCTTCAAGTCCGAGTCGAGTCGCTGGCAAAGAAAAAAAGGAGCGTTAAGCGTAAAGCTCAGTCTCCCCTCGAGAGCAGCCTTGCGATTTGGGGTAAGGTCCCGAGGTTAGGAGCATCTTCTCCACCGTCGATTGCTAAAGGGTAGGGGTTGTGCGACCCCGAGTTCAACGAGGCCGTCGGGCGCTTCCTCCTATGGTACGAGGTGTGGCGCGACAGTTCGAAAAATTCCTAGGGGAAAAGCGTCGAGCTTCCTCTTGATGTTCTGCCCATTTCTGTTCGGAGTCCCCTAGTGCAAGACTTCAAGCGTCCTCCTACGACGCCGGAGGATGAGGGAAGGGGTTTCTTCGGAATCGAAGGGGAGGAGGACTCGCTGCTTGCCAATTTGGAGCTCGCCGCCAGGGCGGTATCGTCCATTCTACGGGATTTTGATCTCAAGAGGGCGGATGCCATTTCTATTGAGGATGTTCTGGCCTTATTAGCGGAGCGACCCGCCGTATGTTGGTTTGTTTGCTTCAATCTATCTTTGATTTGAACTTGCCACCTTTGTCTTGTTTAGGGTGTTTCACCTATGTGAAAACTGGCGAAGAGGGCTTGTCTTTCTGAGGGGTTTACTAGGGCAACAGAAGTGTATAAAGTTGAGGTCGCCTCCACGACCTCGGAGGTGACTTGCGAGCTCGGAGTCGACACTGGCGAGGTCGATGATGCATAGATCAGGCTGAAGCACACCTTGACAAGCGAAATGTCCTTGGCGAAGAGCGAGGAAGGAGGCTCGGGACCGGCGGGGCTGCGCCACCCGAGGGGTTGCGAGGATGGGGTCAGGATGGCTGGATGTCCTTTGGGAGGAGCTAAAGGCTTGACCGAGGCCCATTTGCGGGTTGTCAAGGCTAGACAGCAGGCAGACAAGGAAGAACTGCAGGCGGTTAGGGACGAGCTGCGTCTCAAGACCACAACTTTGAGCCGGGTTTTTCAAAGTCTTTACAGGCGAAACGCGATGGCGCACAGGCGACAAATTCCGCGGGCCGTGATGACCTTCGAGGCGGCGAGCCTTAGTGGCTCGAAGGGAATGGGTGTCCGGTGAGGATGAAGCATCGCCACCTTATGGGCCTCCGAGTTGCAGCTCTGCTTTTTATTTCCAGGCTTCTAAGGTCTTCCCGGGTTTGGCTTGATTTTCCGTTCTCGGCGAGGATGAGATGGCGAATTGAATCTAAGGGAAGATGACCTTAGGGTGTCCTCGGTTGGCTAGCTCAGCTTTTCTTCTGGCCAGTGGTTGAAATTTTGCCCGATAACCGTCTTTGGATACTTAGGCTTTTTCCTGTCATTCTTCTTTACTTTGGTAGCCTGTGGCCCTTGTAATGACGATTTTGACCTTTATTGAAACGTTGATTCGTATATTCATACTCTCTGAGTCTTTTGTCTTTTTCACCCTTTTTATGGCTTCTAAATGGTAGATTCTATGATTCTTCTTTGCGGGACCACGTGGCCCCTTGATGGTCGATTCTTCAGGATCTCGGAAAGTGAGTCTCATGGTTCTTTGAACCGGGCTATATGGCTAATAGGGCCCGAGGCCAGTGGGCTCTTTCTGTGGCCAGGCTACTGGAAGCAGCGGCGAGCTCTGAGCTCAGTGTCTCCTTTGAATTTGAATTGCATGGTTCCTTGGTCACGAGCTCCGTGTCTCCTGTGGACGAGCTGCTGGTTCCTTCAGTCACGGCTGTGTCCCACAGTGGACTGAGCTACATGGTTTTTCTTCGAGTCTCTGACTCCGTCTCCTTTGTTGAGTTGCATTGTTCCTTGATGCGAGCTCTGTGTCTCCTTTGAATTTGTATGGTTCCTTCGAGTCTGGCTGTGTCTCACGTGGAGTGAGCTGCATGGTTCAACCGATCCCGGAGCTCCGTGTCTCCTGTGGATTGAGCTACATGGTTCCTTCGAAGTATGAGCTCCATGGATCCCGAACTGAGCTACGTGGCTCTTTAATATCCGAACTCCGGGGCTCCTGAACTGAGCCACGTGGCCCTTTAATATCCGAGCTCCGAGGCTTCTGAACTGAGCTACGTGGCTCTTTCGTCTTCCTTCCCTTGGGAAAGCGCGTACGGTTTTAATGCAGGTCTATGGAGAATCGGAAAAGACTGCGTGGCTTCCCCAAGCGTCTAAGCTTCTTTTAAATAATCGCCTTCCTTCGATGGTGTGTGTTATACTTCGCTCCCAACTTCCTTCCTTCCTCTCTCCGATAGTGTCGGATGTAGAAATGTTGCTCTTTATTAATAGGTACAATTTGAGGTTTATGGGTAAAACCGCTTGAGGTGCTCGACATTCTAGGAGTGTTGTAGGGTCTTTCCCTCCTTTATTTGGAGCTCATAGTTGCTAGGATGGATTAACCGTGATACGATATAGGGTCCTTCCCAATTGGGTCCCAGTTTCCCATAAGTAGGGTCCTTCCTTGCTAGCAGGAGTTTCTTGAGTACTAGGTCGTCTGGCTTGAAACTATTAGGCCTGACCTTCCAATCATAGTACCTTGCTATTTTTTGTTGGTAGTCCTCAGCCTGTTTCAGAGCTTGCTCACGCTTCTCTTCCAAGAGATCGAGGTTCAGGCGAAGAGTCTCCTCGTTGCGTTCGACATTCGTGAACTTGACCCTAGGTGACTCGAGCCCAACCTCAACAGGGGCTACTGCCTCGGTGCCAAATGCCAAGGCTAACGGAGTTTCTCGAGTTGTAGACTTGCTTGTAGTTCTGTATGCCCATAGTACCTCTGGGAGGTATTCCACCCATTTTCCCTTATGAGGTCGCCGCTTAGTCTTGATCTTTGCCTTGAGAGTCCTTATAGTGACTTCTGCTTGTCCGTTAGATTGCGGATGAGCTGGGGATGAATAGTAATTCTTGATTGAGGCTCAACCACGAAGTTTTTAATTTACGGTTGCCGAGCTGACTTTCCATTATACGATGTCGCGCTTTGGGATCGAGACCTACAAATTATGGACCACCAAACGAAGTTGCATACCTTTTGCTCGGTGATTGTTGCCAATGGCTCAGCCTCAGCCCATTTAGTGAAGTAGTCCACTCCTATAATAGCGAATTTGCGTTGGCCCCTTCCAATGGGCAGGGGCCCGAGTATGTCTAATTCCCATTGTTGAAATGGCAGGGGCTTATGATCGAGGTCAGTGGCTCGGTTGGGATATGGGAGATCTTAGCATGCTCTTGGCAGATTCTGCACTTTCTGACTAGTTCTGTGGCGTCTTTGAGCATCGTGGGCCCGATGTCACCCTTGTAAGGGTTTTCTGCCAAGGCAGAGCTCGATATGGTTGCCACAAGTAACCAGTGCACCTCTCTAAGTACGTAGTTGGCATCTTCCTTTCCTAAGCATTTGAGGAGGGGGGTGGAAAAACCTCGTTTATAAAGGGTCCCTCACAAAAGAGTGAATATGGCTGACCTTGCTCTTAGTTTAGATGCTTTCTTCGAATCACTTGGCAATATCCCGTTCAATAGATAGTCCCATATGGGATCCATCCAGCTCGGTGCGGTCATTCTTTGGGAGGGACCTGCGTCAGCGTGGCGTCTGCAAAGGTTCCATGGGTGCTCGACCCGGGCGGAGTGCATCCCGAATCTTCCTACGAGTGGTTGCTAGCTTAGTTAGGGCGTCCGCCTGTGAATTCTCCGTCCTTGGGATGTGTGACCTAAACCTGTACGAATTTTTTGAGGAACTCGTGTACCTTCTTGAGATAACGGATCATCTTTTCGCCCTTCGCTTCGTAGTCATCTTCTATCTGTTTTACCACTAATTGAGAATCGTTGCATACCTCTAGTTGATCAACTTCCATGGAGTGGGCGAGGTTTAGTCCAGCAATGACGACTTCATATTCGGCTTTGTTGTTGGAGGCCTGGAATCCGAATCTAAGTGCATATTCCACGTCGATCCCATCCGGGGAGGTTAGGATCGAAGCTGCTCCCGCTTCGTGGGCGTTGGCGGCCTCGTCTGCAGCTGACCTCCGGATGGGGAGGTCGGGATGCGGCGGGCGGTTTCAATGGGCTCTACCGAGGTGAATTCCATGATGAAATCTGCCAAAATTTACCCTTTGATCGCTGTTCTTGGCTTGTACCTAATGCCGAACTCACTTAGCTCTATGGCCCATTTCACCAGTCTTTGAAAGGTTTCTGGTTTGTGTAATATTTGCTTTATCAGGTGTTCTGTTGGAATTTCGATAGTGTGGGCTTGGAAGTATGGCCAAAGTCTTCTGGTGGTGGTCACCAATGCTAGAACTAGCTTTTCCATCTTCGGGTACCTTTCCTCTGCTCCTCTTAGAGCTAGGTACGCGATAATAGACTAGTTCTTTGCGTTTTGTCCGTTCTCGGGCCGAGTGTAGTCGATCGGGGCTTGGCCCCAAGTAGAGCGCGAGGAGTTCTCCCTCGGAGGACTTACGGAATAAGGGAGCTGATGGGTTTATTGTTGTGAGAGCGCCTCCTGTGGGTGGGCATCCCATTGGAAGGCCTTTTGATTTGAAAGAAGGTGACGCGTCACTGATCGTTACGGCTGACTAAGGCGATTATTCTCGATTGGCGTGAACTTCTTTAGTGTTTGAGGGGCGGTCGCATGTCGAGCATGACTCTTATTTTTAATGCAGTTTGCCTCCGTCATGGTGACTTGACTATAGAGCAAGAACTTCCCTACGAGGAGACTCGAGAAAGCACACTTGGTTGGGTTTAACTTCATCTTGTAGTCCTTGAGGACTGGAATGCCTTAGGTGAATGGTTGACGTGGAGCCTGCCTTGACTTCAGTAACATGTCATTTTTATATACACCTCCATGGATATGCTAATATGTTTTACGGAACATCTTGTTTACTAGCCTCACGATGCGTGGCTCCTGCGTTTTCAGCAGGCATCACGATGCGTCGTCCCATGTCGATCACGAAGGAGTCTTCTTTTGGTGTTGGGGTCCATCTTATGTATGGCATGTCACAGTTGTAAGAAATTTGAGAAGCGTCCATGAAGCTAAGGAGCTCGTGGCTAGAGGTGGCGTCTACTATGAGGTCGATCCGAGGTAGGGGAAAGCTGTCTTTCGGGCAGGCTCGGTTGACGTCAGTAAAATCAATGTAGAGTTGCCATTTGCCATTTGCCTTTTGACGAACTTCACGTTGGTCATTGCCGTCGGGGTAATCTACTTCGAGATAGCTTGGGCTTAAGAGGAAGTGCGACCTCTTCGTGTCGCCTTCTTCCTCTTTGGGGTGAAACTTCTTCTTTTTTGTTTGACGGGTTTGAAGAAGGGGCTGACATTGCAACGTGGGTGATGTTCTTGGTCGATTCCTCCGTGTCCTCTTGCTTCCAAGCGAATACTTCCACATTCTGTTTTAAGAAGTGGATAAGAAGGTCTCTGACGTCTTTGGCTAGCTTGGATCCGATGTAAGCAAGGTGTTCCGGCTGGCCGTCAAGTTGTACTGGTTCCAGCTCTTATGAGGGTGTTGGTCGGGTGTCCAGTTCGTCTCTCATATCGAGCTCATCCGCGTGGACGCTGTCAACTGCTTTCTACTTCATTGACGCCAAGTAGCACTCCCGGGCTATCCGCTGGTCTCCTCGAGCCTTTCCTACCCCATTCTCTGTAGGGAATTTGATGACCATATGATAGGCGGAGGGGATGGCCCTTATGGCATTAAGGGAAGGCCTGCCCAGAAACATGTTGTACTCCAATGGGGCCTCCATGATGAGGAATTTTGTCGTTGTTGTGGCCTGGCATGGGGGTTCTCCTAGAGTGAGCATCGGTTAATACGGATCCGAGGCGTTACTCGGAGAATCCTTAAGTGGCGTTTAAGTTCCAGCTTCTTTCTTCAAATGCCCATTTTGTTAAATGCCAACGCGAAGATGATGTCGGTCGAGCTTCTGTTGTCGATTATAACCATGTGGACTGGTTTATTGGCCACGACGACCCTTATCACCAGAGGGTCATCATGGGGGTGTTGGCAACCTTCAGAGTCGTCCAGGAAAGATTTATGGTGGTATCCAATAGGGGGCTTGGACCACGGCTGCACCTCACAGTGTCTCCACGATCTGAAGGTGAGTAGGTGGGCATTCTTGTTTGTTTGGACTCCCCACATTTGGCGAACTCGGAAATCACATTGATCTCTCCTGGGGTTGCGATCTTGAGGCGGGTGGGACCGACGAGGTGGTGGAGGAGGTGCCGGTTCCGATCTTAGAACCACATAGCGGTGGGAGATGTCCGTCGGATCGAGTCGATTTCTTTTCAATTAAATCTGGAGTCATCTGTCGTCTCGTGATCTCACATGGAAGTCGTAATACTTGGTCATGTCTCTTTTAGCTAGGTCCATCTTCATTTGAGATGGCCATCTTAAAAAATTCTCATGTTGTACCTTGTACAGGACTTGAGATACTGAGGCCGTCAGGGGGGTGAACTGTTGAGGTGGGTACTGCGGCTGCAGCTTGGGCTAGGGTGGACCCAAGCGGTCCATGACTTTACCTCTCTATTTGGAGATCGATCTTTGTCTTCCTTGCCCCTCCGTGGGGATCTACCTTTGTCTCTTCGGTCTGCCAGGGCTTGGTCCGTTTTTCCTCATCCTTGCTTTTCTCCTTCGCGCGGGAAGGCCAGCAGGCACGAGGCCTCCTCGCCGATGATGTACTTTTCGGCTTTGGCGAGCACCTTGAGCCATGCGGCACGAGGGTTCTTCGAGATGGAGAACATTAGGTCTTTGGATTGTGCCCTGGCAGACTATGAGCGGTGATGGCGAATTTTTCATTGGGATGTCCACCCTTGGTAGGGCTCGAGGTTGAACCTCTGGACGTAGGACCTCAGGTTTTCTTGAGGGCCTTGCTGATCGGCGGTGGTAGCTTGGCCGTGCGTCAGGGCTCAGATAAAGTGGACCACGAAAGCAATGGAGTTCCTTGAAGGGCGAGGCGAAAGGGTGCGAGCTTGTTGAACCAAGGCCGAGCCTTTAAGAGTGATGGAAAAGGCTACGCATCTCATGGGATGCTTGGTATCGAGTACAGGCTCATGCGAGTTCTTATAGGTGTTAAGGAGTGGTCTCTGAGGTCCTTCAATTCATCGAAGCCGATCGGGTGGCATTCTAAACTTTGTTGGGAGAGGGAAGTGTAACACCTCGGCCGTGCGAGGGATTCTGGCTGGCTGTGCTAAAGCGCCATGGGGCCAGCGGCTCGAACTGTCGCCTGCTTTAAACAATGGTGAGCTCTTATTGGATATCCTAGAACTGCTGCTCCCAAGATCGTTCCTCTTTTCCCCTTTGATAAGGGGTCGGCTCTTCACCTCCATCCTCCCTGTCAAGTGTTCCTTCGTTTAAGGCCATCTCAGGAAGTGCGTTGGGATCAGCACCCTGCAGTCGGCTATTTTCTCCTCCTCCTTCATTGTCTTGGGGGGCCCCGAGGTGTTGTTGCTCTCTTGTGGTATAGTATTGTGGCCTCCATGGGGTTTTGTTCATCTTGTGGTCGCTGCACTTGTCTGGTGAGTTCCGCCAACTCCCTCAACAGGCACTGATTGACGAGACGGAGGGCCTCCATCTCGTTGCTAGCAGCGTGGAGAGCTTCGGGAACGTCTTCCGGTTGCCGGCTGTCAACGTCGTCCTGTTGGTCTTGCATCCTCGGGGGGTTGGCGTGACTCCTGCTCGTGTTTCGAGATGATACTACCAGTCATTGAGAAATCAGTTTATTTGTAGAGGAAACGATCGTTCCCACGAGGGCGGCGCCAAGCGTGGTGTTTTCTATCGATGCGGGCTGAAACTGTGGGGTGTTGTTGAGTCGTGTTGGGTTGGATAATGAATAACATACAGCACCTTAGCGAAAGGATGATCCGGCGAGTGTGCTGCCAGGCTCCAGATGCCTAAGTCGGTTCTTTCTTCACGGAAGGAAGGGAATTCAACTATTGATAGTGTTATGATTGCGTACCTCTTGTTTATTGGGATTGCTTTCGATGTTATAGTGGATGATCACGATGACTTTCCTTATTGGATGATGATACGACATTCTCCCCATTGGGTAGGGGATCTTTTCTTCCTTATCGCTAACCAAATATTTAGAGGATAATTAGAGGGCCGTAATCATGGGGGATCCTTATTCCCTTAATTGATATCGGGTCACGAATATGGAGTGCTTTCCTTTCTTACGGCTCGGCGGCGGTCGTGAATTACCCTCGTCACCGGGTTCGGCCCATCAGACTTAGTTTGACCACATTGCTCACTGGGGAGTGGGACATCATTAGGGGCCGAATTCCCCGGTGAGGCTCTTCTGCCGGCCCCATGGAGGATGCCAGCCCGTTTCAAGGCCCGTTTCTTGGGCTTGTGTCACTGGGCTTTGTGGTACCTTTTTATTTTAGGCTTCCATTCGCATGTATTTTTGACATTACTCTTACACATTTATTCTTCGACTTTGAGTTTTCCTCATTTCTACCATCACGAGAAACCCAATGGGACTAATTACAAGCAATAGGTTAAATCTCTCATGATGAAATTGACAATTATGAAAATGAACTTGGCCTTGAAAGTTGAAGCTCCTCTAAAACCCACTATTGAGTGTTCTGTAAATGAGAAAAAGTTTTATAAGGATTGAGAGTATTCCAATAATTGTTGTTTGATGATCATAGAGAATTATATGGAAGACTCTATTTATGCAAGCATTTACAAGATTGAGAATGCAAAATAGTTATTGGATGCTATTAACAAGAAATATATAAAGTTTTCAAAGAATAAGAAAAATGAGCTATATGATAATCATTTGGTGAATGTTTGTTTTGAATCCAATGTCATTGATGTGTCATCTGATACTTGGTGGTTGGATAGTGGTGCTACCATTTACACTTGCAATTCTAAGCAAGCGGTGATAAGTAAGAAGAAACTCAACCAAGTTGAAGATGCTGTGTATGGAGTGACTAAGTGGATGGTTTTCGAGTTTTTATATTGCAACTTAGTCTGAAATTTTGGAATTACGAGGGATGTGGCGTACATACCGGGTCAGGAGAAATTTGATATTAGTACCTATTTTGGATAGACTTGGATATAGTTTTCTTTTTGGAACTAGTAAAGTTAAATTGTACCGAGATTCACTATTGATTAGTAGTGGACTACTTTGTGGGAGTCTTTACAGATTAGAGTTGTCTGTTTTTGCCACCCTTACTGTTAATACTGTTAGTAATATTAAGTGTTTGAGATTGAATGAAAAGTCTTATATTCTTTGGCACAAGCATTTGGGTCACATTTTCAAACAAAGAATGAAGAGATTAATTAAGGATGAGATTCTTCCGGATCTTGATTTCTCAAATTTTGATACTTATGTAGATTGCATCAAGGGTAAATTGACCGCCAAGATTAGGAATGTCAAGGTTGGCAGATGCGCTGAGTTGCTTGTGGTTATTCATATAGATATTTGTTGGTCATTCACTCCTATTGCTATGGGTGGCTACAAATATTTCATCACGTTCATTGATGATTATTCCCGTCATGGTTTTGTCGAGCTCATTTGTGAGAAGTCGGACTCTTTGGAGGCTTTCAAAGCTTTCAAAGCTAAAGTTGAGCTCCAACAAGTAAAGAAGATCAAAGGGGTTCATTCTGATAGAGGTGGTGAGTATTATGGTAGATATGATGAAACAAGACACAACCCTGGACCATTTGAAAAGTACTTTCAGGAATGTGACATTGATGCTCAGTATACAATGTCTGATACTCCTAACATAATAGGATTGCGGAGAGGAGAAATCGCACACTTCTTGATATGGTGCGATGTATGCTTGTTAATTCCTCACTACCTGAGTTCTTATGGGGTGAAACTGCAACTTATATTTTGAACCAAGTGCCTAGTAAGTCCGTTCCTAAGACTCCATATGAGCTATGGTCACAAAGGAAGCCTAGTCTTCGTCACTTCCATGTTTGGGGCTGCAAGGTGGAAGTGAGACCGTACAACCCGCAATCTAAGAAACTTGATCAAAAAATTATCAGCGGGTACTTCATTGGTTATTGTGTGGGATCAAGAGGTTTTAGGTTTTATTGCCTATTGCACACCACTAAAGTGATTGAGTCAGATCGAGCTATCTATTTTGAGGATGATACTAATACAAGCCGAGGGCTAAGAGAAAATGTGTTCAAAGAACACCCAATTGTTATTTCTATGCCTATTGCTTTCGCTCCTATCTCTAGTCTTGTTGTTGACCAACATCCAATAACCACTACTAATGATGAACCAATTAAGGATGTAGATCCGGTAGCCCTAGATGTAGTCATGGATATACCATTGAGAATTCGGTCACGTATAGGGCGAAGTAATTTCGGATATTTACATTGTACGCTGTTGGAGCATGGTATGATGTAGGTGATGTATGAATCGACAACCTCTGAAAAGAAGCCATTGTTAGTCCTCAATCCAACTTATGGATCAATGTAAGGTGAGATGACTTCCATGTCACATAATAAAGTGTGGAGATTTTCTAGATAGTTGCAGACCTATTGGGTGCAAATGGGTGTTTAAGACCAAGCGCGATGCCAAGGGACAAGTAGAGAGATATAAATCAAGATTAGTGGCTAAGGGTTACAATCAACGAGAAGGTATTGATTTTAAGGAAACCTTCTCTCTCATGTCCACTAAAGACTCCTTACTCATTATTATGACTATAGTGGCTCATTTTGATTTGGAGTTGCATCAAATGGATGTGAGGACAACTTTATTGAATGAAGACTTAGTTGAGAATGTTTACATGTCTCAACCTATTGGCTTTGAGGAAGTTGGTAAGGAACACATGGTTTGTAAACTCCATAAATCCATTTATGGTTTTAAGCGGACTTCCTAGGCGGTAGTATCTCGGGATTTGATGAGACATCCTTGCCGATGATTACTAAGGAGAACATCATCGATCAATGTATTTATATGAAGGTTAGTGGGAGCAAATACATATTCTTAGTTTTATATGTTGATGATATTTTGCTCACAACCAATGATATTGACCTATTGGTTGAGACAAAGCGGTTATTATTTAGCCATTTTGGTATGAAGGATCTTGGAGAATAATCTTATGTCTTGGGTATACAGATACTTCGCGATAGACTTAGTGGCATTATGAGATTGTCTCAATAGACGTATATTGAACGCATTCTGAAAAAGGTCAATATGCAATCATGTTTTTCTGGTAAGACACCAATTGTAAAGAGTGACAGATTTTCCAAAGTCCAATGTCCTCAGAATGATATTGAGAGAGATAAGATGAAAGCAGTCCCTTATTCTTCAGTTATGGGCAGCTTGATGTATGCTCAAGTATGCAAGCACCCTAATATTGCTTTTTTTGTCGTCATGTTGGGTAAGTACTTGAGTGATCCTGGTCAAAGCTATTAGAAAGTGGCTAAGAAAGTTTTGAGGTATCTTTAGGGTACTAAGGATCTCATGTTAACATATCGGAGTACCGGCGCTCTTGAGGTGGTTGGTTTTAGTGATTTCGATTATGCAGGCTGCGTGGATGATAAAAAGTCCACTTCTGGTTATATCTTTTATGATGGGCGAATGAAATTTATTTTTATGGAAGCGTCAAGTAGACACTTACAACTAACCACACTATGGAGGCCCGAGTATGGCGTATTATGAGAGGGCTACTTGTCATGCGATATGGTTCGCGAAACTTCATTGCGGCTTTGGAGGTTGTTCGCTCCATTTCTAAGCAGATTGAAATTGTTTAATGATAATTAAGCTTGTATCTTTTCTCTAGGAACACTAAGAATTACTTCTGCTTTAAACACATTGATGTGAAGTTCTTTTTTTTTGTTAAAAGAGAGAAAGTTGCGAGTCCCTCATTTAGTTGAGCACAACGCCCTCGACTAGCATGTTGGCCTACCCACTAACCCAGTCTTACCTATTTGTGTGTTTCAAGAACAATCATATGAGATTGTTGAGAGCCTAGACTCTTTGTTTTGGTGGAAATTTTGCATTTTCATGTCACTGTGGAAAGCTCATACTTTTTCATTATTACATGCACATTTTGATGTTTGTTTATCTTATGATTTTGTGTCATTTTAACCAGATGAATGACAAAATGATGTTTTTTCTTTCTATTGAATCAATACTCTTGTCATTGAAATGCTTCTAGATTAATAGCGCTTGATTATGTATGGTTTATGCATCATCTCGGTGTATTAATGATATATGATTAGTTATGGCTATGTAAGTCTCTTGTTGAAGCATTTGAGTTATGATTTTGATTAGTAGCGCTTGAGTATGTATGCTTTATGCATCATCTAGGTGTGTTAATTGTATATGATTGGTTATGACTATGTAAATTTATTGTGAAAGCATTTGAGTTATGATTATGCCCTCTAAGTGGAAGAATGTTAGATTAATTCATTAATTATGAACTAAGCATAATCATATTACAATTTTAATTGTGTAATTGTGCATATTAATTATGGGCCATTTATAGGATGACTTAATATTAACTAGTTATAGGCCCATGGTTATATCTTCTCCATTGCTTTGTAAGCCCATTGGACCAATGCGCAATTGTCCCCTTGTGTTATATATATATATAAAAGTAAATAGAGCCCTATAATTTTCAAAGAGTTTTGGTAGAACACACTTTAGGAAAAAGAAAATTCATCTTCAACCTTAGCCATCTTTTTTAACATGTTGCCCCTTACTAATTTTTTGAGATAGTAACTGACCAATAGTGCGGATTCGATGTCGAATGTTTTTACTGATGCAATTGATATCTTGTTGTTTTGATAAAGTTATTATTTTGTAATGTATTTATTGAGTCTTTTGATTTTTGATAAATTATTTTTAGGATCAATAAATACTCTTAGATTTTACAAAATAATCTAGAAATTTACAGATATAAAAAACCTCAAAGAAGTTTGCTTCTTATCGAGGATTCTTACAAAGAGAAACCGAAAGGCAAGCCCCAAAACAAAAAGAAGAAAGCTGAAAAAAAGAAGACATCCATCACAAAGAAGGATGGAAAGCTAAGAGGCCAAATGCTTCCAAGTGTGGTGTTAAAGGAACAAAAGGCTGCCCCTAGATTGTGAAATCAAGTAGGTAAGAGTGAATCTTTTTGTGTTGCACCAACTTCAATGCCACGAACATGTCAATAAAGAACGTGTTTTCCCAACGAAAGTTTAGGGACGAATTAAAATTTTATCATTGAAATAATTTTCCCAGATGAAATTATAAATATTGTTGTTGTTAATACTAGTTCCTTGTCGTGTGTCAATGAAATTATATTTTCGTCACCAAAATTTTTGATGGGAGGATTTAGTGTCCTTTTTTTGGCACCAAAACTTTTCTAACAAAAATAAACCATTTGGGACAAAAGCATTCATCAGTAAATATAATTTTTTTTCCAACAAAATTAACTTCCTTACTAAAAAGCATAATTTTTTTATCTATATTTCTTAACAAATATTTTTTTTTGTTGGAATTTTATCACTTCTTAATGACTTAGTGATTTTATCATTAAAGTTATTGTAATTATAATATTATTTATAATATAAAGAGTTATATGATTTATTTAATTATTAATAAAAATTATTATAGATTTATATGATTCAATGAACAAAGTACTACTTCCGGATAACGTTAATTTTAATGAACAAATTATAATATTATTTAAATTGATAAAGATCTATATGATTTATTTAATTATCAATGAAACTATTATAATTTTCATCATTCAAATTTAAGATAAGTATTAATATAATGAATAAAGTACAACTTTAGGATAATGTTAAATTTATTTTTATATTCTTTTTAGTAAATTTTAAATTATTTTTTTGTCACATCTCATGTCATATAGAAAAAATTTTCTAGCAATATATAAATATGAACTACTCTCAACTTAGTAAACATGTTTTAAAGTCATGAGAACCTCTTGGACTCGAAGCGAACAATATTTACATGATTGGACTGGGTCATTAAAAATGGTATCATAGTCGATCCTTGACCCCGATGTGGGGTCTGTTCCGCTTAACCTCGCAATCTCATGAGACACAACAAGGATATTATGTCCACATGGGGTGTTTATTAGTCCCACATTAGATAGGGGAGAAAATTCCTGGCATCATATGAATATGAGTTCCTCTCAACTTAGTAGACACGTTTTAAAGTCGTAAGAGTCCCTTGGGCTCAAAATAAAAAATATCTACATGTTTGGACTGAGTTGTTACATTTTTAATATTTAATTTCGTTTTGAATCTTATTTTTTGTTTGAATTAAGTTTATCTTAATTTAAACCCTAATCTTATTGTTAATTTTAATTTTGATTATAATTATATCTTTCATTTTCAATTTTATAATTAATTTTATAATTTTAGTATTTTACTTTAGTTTTTTAGTCTTAATTATAAGTTATGTAATTTCAACCTTTTATTTTCAATTTTATAATTAATCTTATAATTTTGGTATTTTACTTTAGTTTTTTTTAATCTTAATTTAAGTTCTTTAATTTCAACCTTTCATTTTCAATTTTATAATTAATCTTATAATTTTAGTATTTTACTTAAGTTTTTTTAATCTTAATTATAAGTTATATAATATAAACAAATAATCCTCATTTTTTATTAAAGAATCATGATGAATTTTAGAATCATAACTCTTTATATATATATATATATATATATATATATATATATATATATATATATATATATATATATATATATTTTTTTTTATTAGAATCCCTTGATGAATTTTTCGGAAATCATAACTCTTTATTTAATAATTCCAATTTGAATATTAATATAGTTATTCATGTGACACCCCATTCCCGGGGGTCTGTTGACAACCTGTCAACCTGCGGAATAGTAGTGGATGTCGGGTTGCCGAGCACCACTCCACGAATCGAGGCGAGAGTCTCCTTTGTACGGGGGCTCACCCATAGTACATCACCTGTCCCAATCAACAATCGCATGAGTAAAAACGGCCTCTTTGGCCCATAATACAATACTCATCACAATATATCCAAACTATATCCAATAGTTTCAAGAGTTAATAAATTACTCTTATACAACATATATTAAAATTCTAGAATTCTAATACATGTATACAATGTAACACCAAAGCCACAACCCGACTTTCTTCTAAAACGGTCTCTAGGATGGCCGGAGTCTCTCGTGCTCCTGTACGAAAAAATATAATCCCTTGACAGGGTGAGCTATCGCTCAGTAGTGGAATCACCCTAAATGGGCTACTCTCCACCTAAGTGCATATGCAATGCTCCAAAATAAACACACATTCAAGCAAATACATGATCCTACTTGAATGTCTACGTAGCCAAACCAGACCAGAATCCTCACTTAGGCTCTCTTACACTTGCCTAAGCCATGTGTGAGAAACATTATTTTCAAAACAAAGATATTTGTTTTTAATTGTGGACAACCCTCCGATATAAGTAGTGGACCGTTTCCAATAATTTATTTAGTGGACAACCCTCCGATGTATATCAATTGGGCCGACTCCGACGATTGATATTTCATATGGACTACCCTCAGATATTATCGAATTGGTAGGCTACGACGATTGATGTTTTTTATATGGACTATCCTCGATAATTGTGTATTAGTCAACCCTCCGAAACCACTCTCTCAATAAACCACCTCATGCACTCACTCCCTATTGTTCTAGGGTGCAGTCACATATGGAAATGTATGATGCCAATTAATACAATTATATACTTAGCGTACAAATATATAATCATGCATATATTCACATAATTTAAATCACACAAACATGTCATGTAATTTATGATTCATTACACTTTGAAATTGCTTCAACGTGGGTTAATTAACAACTACGAGCAATTCGATTTGAATTACTCAACCAAACACATTATTTCACAAAAATATTTTGTGAACACTATTCCTATGAACAGTGAAACCCTCGGGTTACTGTTTCGAATCCGATGCGATCATCGGTTCACTTTTTGCGAACTGAATTTCCATGACCATTTAGGCCTATGCACATCACAATACGATTTATTGCACAAATCAACACATAAACAGTCCAAACAGCCCCTCCACTGCCACGTATTGTGCAGAACGGGCTCCAAAAATTCTAACATTTCGGTCCCAAGATTTGGGACCGTCCTTGACCCTCAGCGGCCTCAATCAACTCAAGCATCAACAAAGTACTTAAACAAAGAGTAAAACTCAAGTAGGATAAATCCCATACCTCACGGAGTTTGTCGAAACTCCACAAAACCGGTGCCCACGCGTTGTCCTCTCCGCGTAGAATAGCTTTCCTTCTTGGCCCGAAGGATTTCGACGGTCGGATCTCCCGGTATTTTAGAGAGAAGTCTCTCTCTCTCTCTCTAAAACCTTCAAAAAATGGCTACTGCATCTCCCATCTCCTCTTTTCACGTTTTTTTGGCTCTTTTTGAATTGGAGAAGGTCACTATTCTCTATTTTGTTTTATTATCATTTAATCAAATCTAATAATGCCCATCATGTCCCCAAGCTTTGGATTTTCGACATTTGGCACTATCTCGGCCGTCCATTTCCATCATTTCTCTACTCATGAAACATGTGTAACATGTGTACATGTTATATGTGACTTTTGTCACATCAAATGTCGTTTTACGGCACCCGAAACGTGATGCCTCGAAAAACGTGCAAATCCCGACTGTCTCGGAATTCGACGTGTTCACTAGATTTCGCGAGCGATTCAACAGTGAAATACATTTTTTATCATCCGAGATACAGAGAATAGAATTTCAAATTTTTAGCAGAAATTACGATTTTTACCATTTTCAGAGGTGAAATTTCTCGGAGTCTTAAATTCAAGTTTAGTTAAAAATGGAAATTAAAAGGAAAAAAGAATAATAAAATTGATCATCATATATATACAAAAATTATAACTAGAAAGATGGATAAGTAAACTTTTTGTTTTAAAGTTAATAACTTTTTAATACAATGTAGTAAATATGACTCGAACCACTCGAACCCCTCCCCTCCCTATGTTTAGCCATTCCTTTCCATATCCTGTGACGCCCCAAATCCCAAGGGTCCCGTTGACAACTCGTCAACCTGCGGAATACCTTATGAACACCGGGTAACCCGATGTCACATCACTGCATCCCATTTTTTGGGATTGTAACCTGAGCAGATATATATTAACATGCATACCCCTCCGGGTATAGGTAATTATTTCCATATAAACTACACTAGACTATCTCACAAACAGTCTATATGAGTTTGATTAAAACTCTTTTATACAAAAATATATACATGTTATAAGTGTACTCAAAATAAAATACAACATATAACCAAAGCCACAATCGGTTTCCTTCATGCTTACGGTCCCGAATGAGGGTCAGTTGTCTGCACAACCTGAAAGGGGGTCCACGATATGGTTAGTAAAGCCCAGTAGAGTAAACTCTTAAAGTTTTCCCACTAAATGCATGAAATAAATTATTCTGCGATATGCACATTCCAAATAAAACATGAAAGTCTATACAGAAATTACCATGCTATGAATGAGATGTGACATCATGCCCACGTGTCCAGTCCTCCCACCAGGCTTCCTCACATACATATGCCAAATGTGAGAAAGCTTCGTCATTGGTGTTTCACCCGATGACCCTTTCAAAAGTAAAGTATCTTGTTTATAAAACCCTTCCATTGGATATGCTCGATGTCCATTTAATTTAATCAAATCCCGTATGTTTATGCATTTGTGGGCCATGGATTTTCAGGTTCTCATTACTGCAGGACACCGTGAGCCTTTCCAACCCTTTTTTGGATTTTCACCGTCGGTTGGTTTGAACCAGTCTGGGATTTTCACCCGAGGGGGTATCTATCCCTTCTTGCTATGTCCAATACACGTATTTTTCATGATATGCAACCATGAGACTCATTTTGGACGTTGTCCCATTACCAAGCTCACCACCCATTCACTAAGAATGGTGAATGATCATAACCATGCACACTACTTTAACACAATGCGATGTCCCGTGCATATGCGATACCAAAATGCTAATGCATGTATCTCATGCCACATGTACGTGAACACTATGGAACAGTTTATAAGCCATACTTCATGCAGTATCATGGATAATTATATCGAAAATATAATTTACATCCAATTCATGCTAATATATATAACACACATATATCAACATGCACAACACATTCAACATGTTATTTAATTTCTAGCAATAACGCAAAAGCAATCCACCTGAGCTAGCCATTCCCGACCATAATCGAATATATAGACCTTGGAAATAATCTTGACTCAGTCAAAATTTGAGCTTTTGTTCAGTTTATTTATTATTTTGTCAACTTTCAGGTATGTTAATGACATAATTGATATTAAAGCTGATCGTGTTCGGCTTAGCGTTAGAAAAGCGACTCGACAAAATCCTTGCATTTCTAGCCGTCCCGTAACCAAAATCGACTTAGATACCGACCGTCAAAACCTAGTCCTCGACTATCCGAAAAACAGTCCCAATGTTTGAAAATTCAGTCCGTGTTTGGGCTAAACCACCACATTATTCGATCTCTTAACTTAAAGAGGCCGTTATAGGAGAAAACCCTACCTCTTGGAGCTTGCGAAAAATTAGGTTAATTCTGGCGTATTGGAAGCTGTCATTAATTAAAACTTTAGTTCTCCCGGACTATCAAACTCCATTTGTGGCTCAAGGAAAATCTTGCTATTTTCCTCTCTCCCTTCTTTTCTCTCCCGTACTTTTTTTCCTTTCGGTTTCCCACAGGCAGCTTTCTCTTCTTTTCCTTTTCTTTTCTCCTCCTCCTCATCCTCCACCAAATTGGTTCTCTCCCCATTTGTTCTTCCTCTTCTCCTAAGATATTTCTCTCCCTCTCATTATTGACTTGACACATGGGCTAAGATGAGCCATGTGTTTTAATCCCACAAATCAAGTGTCATGTGTCACATGGACACATGAACTAAGTGTCATTTGCTACACCACATGGCTATCATGCCATGTGTCCATCTCCTAAAGGTGCCATGTGGCATCACATGGTCATGTCATGTGTAGCTCCATGTGTCGCTTTGACAGTGCCACTCAGCATTGAAATTCCATTATCTAAGATTCAACGAGAAATCGACTAGGTAACTAGATTTCCAGAGGCAAATTCAACGATGGAGTCCGTTTCGTCATCCGAGATTTAGAAAAATTTCAGGTTCTCAACTTGTACTATAGTAGAAAATTACTGTTTTACCATTTTTCAAAAAAATTGAATTTTTCTTGGGTTTTACATTCCCCACCTTAAAAAAATTGAGTCCTCGAGAATTTACACACACTCTCACATATGCAACAATCATTTAATTTCCAAATTACTAAACAACGTACCTTCATCATCAAATAGGAAAGGATAGGTGGCACGCATCGTGCCCTCGCATTCCCATGTTGCTTCCTCCACTCCTTGGTGCTGCTATAACACCTTTACCAGCCTCATAGTCTTGCATCACAAAACTCGCTTCCTAAGCACATCCATACGCAACGGTCCCTCCCTCAGAGGTCCCATCCGCATCAACAACTGTCAGCCCCAATCCACTACACGAATGATTTCCGGAAAGATACTCCAAAGACTGGCATACGAAATAATTCGTAGACACCCGATAAACCCACAGGCCGCCAACCGATATGCAACTATGCCCACCATCTCGAGTATCTCGAAGGGCCCGATATACCTCGCCAATAGCTTCCCCCGCTTGCCGAACTTGACCACTAATAACTTAGGAATCACCTTCAAGAAGACGTGATCACCCACCTCAAACTCTAGAGGTCGTCGCCGTCTGTCGGCATAATTCTTTTGCTAGCTTTGAGCGTTAGAAGACGTTTCCATATCAAATCTACCTTCTCAGAGGTGTCTCTAATCAAATCCGGGCCTATGATTGATCTCTCTCTCACCTCCATTTGACAAATCGGAGATCGACACGGCCTCCCATATAAAGCCTCGTAGGGTGCCATCTATATTCTCACCTGATAACTGTTGTTGTAGGCGAACTCTACCAAGGGCAAATGATCCTCCTAGCTACCCTTAAGATCCAGGACACATGCTCGCAGCATGTCCTCTAAAACCTGTATAGTCCTCTCTGACTGGTCAGGAGGTTCAGGATGAAAAGTGCTCATCATCAATCAGGGTTCACGGCTATCTGGAAACTCTTCCAAAAGTGAGGCATAAACCTAGGATCCCGGTCTGATACGATAAAGATTGGCACTCCATGTAACCGGACAATCTCTCGAATGTATAACTTGTAGAATTCCTCTAGTGTGAAGGTTATCCGCATGGCTAGAAAATGTGCCGACTTAGTGAGCCGATCCACTATCACCCACACCGCATCATGCTTCCGCGATATGTTCCCACTTCCACTCTGCTACCCCCAATGGCTGGAGTAGCCCTACTAGCCTCTGGTGCTCATCCTTTACCTGCTGACACGTGAGACATCGTCGAACAAAGTCCCCAATGTGTCTCTTCATCCCGCTCCAGTAATACTTGCGACGAAGACCATGGTACATCTTCGTGCCACCTAGATGCACTGCAAATCGTGAGCAATGGAACTCCCTGAGGATCTCCTCTCTCAAATCTGTCAACTAGGGAACCACAACACGTCCCCCATACCGAAGACTACCATCTGTGAACGCTCACCACCCACACCGGGTCAGACCTAGTCCCCTGGCGACATTATCTCTATGTCCCGCCCTCGACTCAATCACTTTGCTCGCAGTGGAAGGCGTACGCTAAGCTCCCTAAGACACCCCGAGCTTGATTCATGTGCACCGTAGTCTAAACTCGTCTCTACAACCTCGAGCATCTACCACTCCTGAAGCCACACCAGCCGCACTTCGTGATCTCCGACCAGCTGCCAACCACCACACGGTTCCTACGATGGTAATGCAAAGTGAGTCGGTTAATCCTCCGCATACTTCCATCCATCTACGTTGCCTCATGTCAGGTCTCACTGCAAAGATATACTTCGTGGACCAGGGTTTGAAAACACCTCGAACCCGCTCACCATAGGTCAGGCGCCCAAATCCTCCAAGCAAAGACTAGGCCGTTAACCCATGTCAGGTAATTCGTCGTGGTTCTTCAACTGTCGAGAATCGTAAGCCACAACCCTCCCGGACTACATCAAAACACATCCCAGTCCGTCCTTCGAGGCATCACAATACACTGTGTACCTTTGTCCCCTTTCCGAGACTATCAAAATAGGAGTTGTAGTAAGCCTCATTTTCAATTCTTGGAATGCCTTCTCAATGTGTCATTCCACTGAATTAATTTTCTGGGTCAACCACATAAAGTAAACAGACCTGGAGAAGTCCTCAATGAATCTCCCCACAGAATAATTCCGCGTCCTAAGAAACTACGTGATCTCAATGATCGACTTCGCCCTCCTAACTCATAATTGCCTTGACTCCTCCGGCCCATCAAACAATTTAAGCCGATACTACATGTCTCAAAATCTCACCCCGGTAAGCCAAAACTCACACTTACTGCACTTAGCGCATAACCCGATGTTCCCTGCATCTGAGATCAATCCTCGGGCGATCCTCATTCTCCTCGCATCGGGAGTAGATCAAAATGTCGCCCACAAAGACTACGACTTAACTGATCTAAGTAGGTTGGAATACCCTTTCTATGCATGAGATCCATGAATGCCTTTCGAGCATTCGCTGCCAAATAGCATCGTAAACCCGAAATGCCCATACCACGCTTCTAAATGTCGCTCTTGTGGATATCCGCTCCTAACTCTCAATCGATGATAAACCCGCAAGGTAAGGTCTATCTTGGAGTAGACTTGTGCTCCTCTCAACTGATCAAACAAATCATCAATCCTCAGTAACGGATATCGATTCCTCGATCGAACCCCGTTTAACCGCTCATAGTCAATGCATAATCGGGCGGTCTGGCCCTTCTTAGCAAAAGAACCGTGAGCGCCCCAAGGTGAAGTGTCTTGCGACAAAAACCCCTGTCCAAAAATTCCTCCAGTTGGACCTTGAGTTCCTGCAACTCAACCGATGCCATCCTATGAGGAGTCATAGAAATGGGCGACGTACCAGAGTATAGCTCAATGATGAAGTATACATTCCTCTGCAGAGGTAATCCTGGTAGCTCATCCAGAAAAACATCCTCATACTCGCAAACTACCCGAGGTAGACTCAAACCCTATCTCACCTCATCTTCTAGGGTAAGGCTTGTTATCCAACCCATCAACTGCCCGTGCCATCTAGAGTCATACACTAGCTCGGGGCAACACATCATGGCTTATCCCTCGAAATATAAAACTAAGACCATCCCAGGTGCAAGCTTAACTTCTTTACGATCACAGCCAATGATGACTCTAAGATGTCGTTAACTACCCATCCTAAGGATGACCTCAACTTCAACATGTCCATGACCCTTAGGTCCAAAGTGAGAAGAATCCCAGAGATCTCCAACTCACAATCCAAACATATCTGATCAACACTCACCCTTGTTCCTAGGGGAGAATTCACATTCAACGGATTTCCAAAGGTTCCAACCTCTAAGCACATATCGAGATTTCTCTCCTTGTTTATTTAGCAGTGCACATGCCAACCACTAATAGACATCAACATCCTGAACTATTCCGTTCATCCATTGTTCGAACTCTTAAGGTTATGTTTTCTAACCCTAGTGTTTATCTTTTCCTATATACATTCTACCATGTATATAATCCACACAATTTGTAACACACAATCATGCAATCACAACTGGCGAGTACAATACAACATGAACACGCATAATGCATGGAATCGTTCCCCAACCAATGCCCATCATTTTCCTAGGTAATCACATACCTATTTCCTGATATTAATCTATGGAGCTAATATCAGGCATCGAGCTTTAAGCATTCACAACCTACTCTATACTATAATCGCATGTCCTAGACCCATGCCCATCGAGCCCTAGGTATTCGTATACCTATGCTCTGATACCATGACGCCCTAAATCCCGATGGTCTCGTTGACAACCTCGTCATCCGTGAACACCACAACACCTGTAACCCACGCCACATCACCGCATCACATTTCGATTGTAATCTGAAAGACAAGATATTAACTCTTGCATACCCTTCGGGCATACAAAGGCAATCATTTCCATATAAAATACTACACTCAGACTATCTCTACAAATTACCATACGTAGTTTGATTAGAACTCTTTTATACAAAAATATATACATGTCATAAGTGTACTCAAAATAAAATACAAAATATAACCAAAGCCACAACCGGTTTCCTTCATGTTTGCGATCCCGGATGAGGGTCAATCAAGCCAGACAACCCGAAAGTGGTCCCAACTGGTGAGTAGCTTCTCCAATGTGAGTAAACTCCACAAGGGTTACTCCCCACCCAAGTGCACATGCAATGTCAGAAACACAATAATACACACATTCCGTAAGTAAACATGTAAGTCTATACTTGAAATTTACATGCTATGAATGAGACGTGACTCACATGCCTTATGTCCCGAGTCCTCACCGAATTTCTTACACGATATGCCAAATGAAACTCATTATCGTGTTTCTCAATTCAATGACCCTTCCAAAACAAACTCTTTTTGTTTTATAAAACAAACCCATTGGATATGCTGCCTCCAACGCCCATTCGATTAATCAAACTCGCTTACATTCGCGTCATGGATTTCTCGTGTTCTCACCGTAGGATGCCGCGCCCTTTCCCAACGCTTGATCTTGGTAACGTCTGGTTGTATCTCAATCCAGCCTGATTTTCTCACCCGAGGGGGTATCTATCCCTTCTTGTTGCGTCCAAATCACACCGTATTTTCATGATATGCAACCATGAGGACTCATTTTGACGTTGTCCCATTACCGAAGCCACTCACCCATTCACCAAGAATGGTGAATGATCATAACCATGCACACACCCAACACAATGCGATGTACCCGTGCAATGCAAATGCCACGTATTATATCATGTTACACATGTACAATGAACATTATATGGAACAATTTATAAACAACATTTCATACAAGACTATGGATAATTATATTGAAAACATATAATTTACATCCATTCATGCTAATATATATAATACATATATCAACATATTTACAACATTCAACATGTTATTTAATTTCTAAAGAATAACACACCAAAAAAATACCATTAAATCTAGCAATTCCTGCCATAACCGGCCATACTTTGGCCTTGAAGTAATCCGAACTCATTCCAAATTCTACTGTTCCATTATATTTATTTATTTATTTTTGTAAACTTTCAAGATCAAGTATTAATCGATCATAATTCAACCATTAAGGCCCCGAACTCGACTGAAACTATTTTGAAAAAATGGGGTCACAACAAAATCCTCGCATTTCTCTAGCCGTCTCCAGAATCAAAACCGGCCCGGATACCGACCTTCAAAACCCGGGGCCCTTGGATCAACAAATAAATTTAATGTTCGAAAATTCAACCCGTGTTCGTAATTTAACCATACGAATTATTTCATTTACTCTTAAATAAAGAGGAATTAGTATAGGAGAAACCCCTCACCTCCTCAAGCTTCAAGAAAATTCTGATTTCAGTACACGCTGTGAACCAACTTTAATTCTAATTATCGAGTTCGACGCTTCCAACACCGGAAAATCTTCTTTCCCTCTCCCCTTTCCTTTTCTTCCTCCTACGCACTTTTTTTTTTCTTTCCTTTCAAGTTTCCCATGAACTGACTTTTTTTTTTTTTTTTTTCTTCCTTTCATTTTCTTTTCTTTTCCTTTCCTTTTCTCCTTCTCCTCCACCGAATTGGTTCTCTCCCCATTTGGTCTTCCTCTTCTCCTAAGATATTTCTATCCCTCTCATTATCACTCGAATATGGCCAACACGACACATGAGCCTGTCATTTGCTACACCACATGGCTATCAAGTGTCATGTGTCCATCTCCCTGGGCTGCCTTAGCGCGACATCCACATGGTCATGCGGCACCACTTCGCGCGCCAATTCGACACCCGATGTCTTCGAAAAACGTGAAATTCCAACCATCTTGAATTCAAATAAATTACTAAGAACTAGATTTCGCAGATCACCCAACGACGTAAGCTCGTTTCATCATTCGAGATCTAGAAAAATTTCAGGTTTTCAACCTGTACTATAGCAGCAAATTACCATTTTACCCATTTTCAGAAAAATTGAATTTTTCATAGGTTTTACATATTCAACCATTTTAATGTTAACGCTATAATCAATTGAGCTTGACTTGTGAACATAGATAAGTAAATTTATTTAGTCTATAATAAATCATGAAAATATATCTTATTTAAATAAATATTTAATATTTTTTGAATAAATATTTAATATTAAAAATATAATGTGGTCTCATTTATAAATTTTGTTTTAACTATTATACTTTTATATTTAATAAATATAAAAATTAATAAAAAATTAAATTGTTACAAAAAAAATCCGAAAAAAATTAAAATCAGTAAAAATTAAATTTTTTAAAAACAAATACGGAATTGTAGAAGATTTCCATGAAAAATCAATAAAAAATTTGGATATTTTCTAGAAAATTTTATCTTTAATTATTTTCCAAGATCGCAAACAAAAATTATCTAATAGCAATTATTCCGATCACCCAACTCTCATTGCCCCCAATATTAATAATATTTGATTATAATATGTTTAATCTCAAGCCCCAACACAATCACAATGCTATAAAAGAAACAAAAATTAATGTCAGTAGGACATTTCTTTGATGACTCTTTTCATGGGAATTTTTTTAATTGAAAGCTTAAAAATAAAAAATAAACAATATAAGTATAAACCAAACAGGACTCTCCAATGATGCGGTGCATAAAGATATACAAATCGGTTCAGGGAGATCATAATCCATGGCCAAACCATAGTCTTTCATGCAGCCAAACGTACCATCGAGAAGACAAAAAAGCCCCTTTATCCACACTTTTAGAGTTTCCCTCCCTTCCCGTACGTTGCCACTTCCATTTTTTGGTTACGACTTCGTTGTTCTAGGGTTTTTTTTTTTCTTCTCTCAATTTCTTTCTTCGAGCTCAAATGGCGATGTCTTTCTTGCCTACAACGCCTATGCGGACAATCTTCCAGCGCAAGTCACTGTCTCCTCAAGGTCAATATATTATTTGAGTTCCTAATTTGCAGTGTTTGTTTAGTTGCTGGGAAACTTTCAAAAAATTCGAGCAACAATATACTTATATAATATTAAAGGTTAAACAACTCCAAAGTCACCTTCTCTTTTATAGGAAAATGTTGGTTAAATATGGATCCAAATCTCACCTCATTATTCGTTTTATTTTTGTCTCTCATTATTTTCTTGGTGCTAAATATTACTTTGTGCTCAAATGGTGATCATTTTCATTATGTAGTTAAATTAAATTTTCAATTTCTAGAGAGCTAAAGAGTTCCTTGATGTTTCTCGGCAGACAAATAGGGGCAATTTTATTATCATCTTAAGGCATTTGTCTCAGTTTGAAGGCTTCTAAATATTTGGTGGAAAACCTATAATTGTCAACATAGAACCTAGGATTCCCCTTTTTAGTTTCTTTGATGTGCTTATTGAGCTATTTTCTATATGAGAAATCTTGTATGGATCGGATTTTCAATATCAACTTAGATCAAAGTGATTATTTTTTGTTGTATTAAGGATTCACTTAAATTAATGAAGTTTATACCTTTCCAGCCAAATGTGAGAGTGAGTGTTTGTTCATGGTGACTTCTGAATCAATATTTAAAGTTATTGGTTAGAAGCAATTCCAATATAGAGGTTTTAAAAACATAATGAAGTGAATAAGGCTGAGAAAATATTTATTGACCACTATAATTATTATCTTGTATGGGAAGAATGGAGAATTATTGAAACCATTCTGAATAAACTTTAATTCCATTAGGAGAGCAAACCCAACCATCCTGATCAAATTGAGGTATGTGTTTGCTCTAGGCCTCCCATCATGTGAGTCACTCTGCTTTTATTCTTGAACATGGAAGATGCCATCAGATATTGGCAATATGTAAATTCAAGAAATATTATATATAAAGACATGAGGCCACGATCAAACTAATGCTGACTATTCCTATTGCATAAGTAATCAATTTCTAGTTTGTAAAGCCCAAAGTTCCAGAATACTAACATTTTTACGCTGATAAATGGGAGATAGATCTCATGTCTTAGAACGTGTCTAGTTTAAGAAAACAGAATAAACAACCATGTTCAAAAGATTATGCTTATGATAGAAAATTTTCTTTGATTAGTTCTTGTATTATAAAAGATTTAGTTCAGAAAATCTTTTACTGTGAAATATGTTGATTAGTTGAGAAGAGATTTTCTCCAAGTTCAGAATTATAATCCCTTCGGAAGTGTGTAATTATATGGGAATAATCTCCTTAACTTGTTTAAGGCCATTAAGCTCAAGGTTTTAAAGTTCAAAAACAAGTTTTGCAAAGTGGAAGATTTTGGTTCAAGAATTTGGTACTATAAAAACTCTTTTAGCGATCCTATGGTACATGCATACAAAACAACAAACAATAAAGAAGAATTACCTCAATCAAATTAAGGAGAATTTTCTGGTAAGTAGGATTGACAACTCAAGATCCTTTTATTTTATTTTTTTTTCTGTTTTCCACGATCTTCCAAGCCGTTCCTCTTCACTACAGGGTACGTGTGGACGTACAGATTAACAAAGGTTTTGTTTTTAACCTTGAGATATTCAACACATGATATATAGATGGAGGGCAAAAAAAGTGAAACTTTTCTATTTTTTCTAATTTTTGATCACCCTTGACGCCTAGGTTTTTGTCTCTATTTATATTATGCTCAGAATTGATTCAACCATTGATCAAGTAATGTATTTAAATATTGAATTAAAATTAATCAAAATTGAAGGACTCAAAATACATAGGAATAATTTCTCAAATTAATCGTTTCATCCATATAATAATTACTATCAATTAATTAATTCAATAATTAATTAATGTTATTAATTTCTAAAATTAACCGTTTAATCCATATAGTAATTAATATTAATTAATTAATCTTACTAATTATCAATATTAATTAACGACAATGGCCATAGTTGCTATGAGAAATAATTTCTTTTAAAATAGGCCTCAAAGAGATTTCATGTTAATTTAATCCTCAGATGCAAAGATTACGCAGTAAAGTAATTTAGATCCCAAGAACTGTGATTTTCAAGCTCCAATAAATTTGATAATTAATTAAACTCTTTAATCAATTAATTCACTTTATTAGTTTCGTATTATTCCACTAAAAAATCTGAAACTCGAACTCTGTAACATGTAATACTTACAGAATGATACTCGTTGTACCCATTGATATGATCATTACATGCAATTCAATCCTCCAAAATTGGTCCATCATTAGCTAGGTGAAATTACCGCTTTACCCTCTAGTGATAGTCTTATCCTTAAGTTCCATTAATTCACTAGTGAACGCTAATTTATAAACCCGTTATAAATTAGAGCACTAAACTGCTCGGGCCTGTAATTCAACACTTATAACCAATTATCCCGCTTCCTCAAGAAGGGTTTGGATTCCATATCCGGTGGGACATGTTCCCAAATACTCATCTCAATGGCCTCCAAGACATAAGTATTGGGCCTGTTTCAGACGCACTGCAACCTGGCAACCTGTGCAAGGCCCTATCAAATAGACAAAGAGTCCATGGCTACTCAGATTAAGATCACGTATATGATTTGGCCCATGACACTCGCTTTTTAAACTCTTAATTGTAATCTAAGATAATATTTAAGAGTTTAATACATGTCCGTCCTCATTCCTATGTAATCCGATTACATAAAGCACCTCCATTTTATCGTCACTACATCGTAATCATCAAGACATTCTCTATTCAGCTGCTCAATGAATGATCATTTAGTAGTATTATAGATCAAAGATCCCTCGCTTTGATTTACTTAAGGACAAGCTTTAGTTTATTATCTATAATCTTGATCATCTCATATAACTCGTTTATATACTAAGATTATAGTTACATTAATAAACTTGGGATTTTCCGACATTTGCTAAATTATACAAATACATGTATAAAGAATCAAATATAGAAAATTGTTTCATGAAGCAAAAGATAAATTACATGCTTGTGGCACCATGCCCAACACCCCCACTCGCCTCTAAAGCAAAGTAGAGGAATGATATCAATAAGGTACTTTACCTGGATTAAGTTATGATATATTTTAAAATATTACCGATCGAATATGAATTTGTGCTTTAGAGATGTAAGACCCGAGAAATTCCAATTTCTGGAAAAAGGGCAAAATCGTAATTTCGGTTACAAAATTGTAATTTCGATTAAAAATCCGAAATTTATTCTCTAGATCTCGGATGACAAAACGGATTTCACCGTTGGAATCGTCTCGCGAAATCTTAGCTAGCACCGCCGACCATCAGACTCGAGATACCGCGGAGTTGGCACGTTTTTCAAGGCATCGCAATTCGGGTGCCGTAAGACGATATTTGATGCGACGAAAATCACATATAACACGTACTCATGTGCCATAAGTGGCATGAGTAGATAAATGATGAAAATGGATGGCCGAGATGAAAATTTGAGTGTCAAAACCTGGGAAGAGCTTATACAACGTCATTTCGAGTTTGATTTAAATGATAATAAGACAAAACACTCAATAGTGTTGTCTCCTACATATGCAAAAAGAAGCCAAAAATGGGAGAGGGGATGCAGTAGGTGGAGAAATGGAGTTTAGGTGTTTTTAGAGAGAGAATACCCAACTCCCCAGATTTCACAACCCGATCACAAAATCCTCGGTCAAGAAGGAAAGTCGCTCTACGCGGAGCGGCAACGCGTGACAATCAGACGCAGAGCTTCGACAAACTCGCGAGGCAGGGCTCTCCCAGCTTCTGGGTTTTATTCTTTATTTAAATACTTTGTTAATGTTTGAGTCGAATGAGGCCGTGAGGGGTCGCTTTTGATCTGGCCTGCAAATTGGAACCGAGGTGTCGGATTTGCAACCATGTGGACTCCGTGATCGTCCACGGGCTGAATTGAGTTGCTAGTGCAATCATGTGTTAATGTGTGCTTCGATGTGAAAAAGGCTCCGGAATAATATGGAAACCCGGGTTCAAGCAAAAAGGAACCTATGATTGGTGATTTGCCGGGAATAGTAATCGAGGGTTTCACTATTCCCGAGAATAGTGTTCACAAAATAATTTTTGTGAAATAATGTGTTTGGTCAAGTGATTCAAGTTGAATTGCTCGTGTTTGATCATTAGCCCAAGCGAGCTAATTTTTTGTGTATGGAAATGTGAAATTACATAACATGATTGTATGATTTAAATTATGTGAATATATATGATTATATATTCAGATGTGTTGTAGAATTGAAATGGAAATCTCTGGACATCATGCATTCCATAAGCACTCAAAAACTTTAGACGATAGGAGTGGAGTGCCGAGTTAATTCTGAGAGAATGTCTCTAGAGTTGTCTAAAAGCAACAATGAATATTCGAGGGTAGTCCAAATAAAACACCTGCCTAGAGCTCACCCAATTGATATACATCGGAGGGTAGTCCACACATAATATCAATTGTCGGAGTCGGCCCAATTGATATATATATATCGGAGGGTTGTCCACAAATAAAAACTAAGGTTCTCACGTATTTAGGTGTGAGGGAGCTCCGGGAGGACCCAGATATAGATGATCGGAAGTATTTTCTAAAAGTCATCTATTTTAATCCATTTTTCCGTTTGATTTTCATTCGAAAAAGGAATAATTAATATGCGTAATTATGAAGAAACTCACCAATTTGTTATTAGCGTGAGTGTGAAAGAGTTAAGAAAAAGCAAAGAGAAAAATGCAAAGCACCTGGGTGAGTAAAATACGTAAAATGGCGCGTAATGAAAGCAAAATACTGGTAAATCCAATGCTGCAGTTTTGCTCAGATTGTCCGCTATGCAGTCGAAGCATCGAGAATTCAAGGAAACTTGATGTGTCATGATGTGCATTATAATAGGCAACTCAAGACTCACCGCGACTTAAGAAATGATGTCAATGATAACATTGTGATGTCGGACGCACATCGATGTTGCGACAAGGGATGGAGGTCGTGACAAGAGAAGCACCTGACGCTATGATGTGTTTGAAAGATGAAACCGATGTGATTTTGCCGTGAGTCGCTGACAGAGACCGCGATGTTCGGCTACCTCAAAAGCACCAGTTTGCCGCAAGGCCATAATCGATGTCGCGATAAGAGATCGAGGTCGCGATACGAGACTTGTTTCGCCTGAAAGCCGTACTTACAAAGTGATGTCGCACAGATTGATGTCATACACCGAAACCATGTCTAAGGCCGCGTGACCTGCTTCATGTCATGGCGTAAGAGATCACATGCCGACATAAGAAGATACCCAGCCTTCAGCGCTTGGCGCTTCCTAAGGTCGACGCCGCGACAAGAGATCGATGTCGCTGGCTAATTAAAACCATCGCGGAAAGCTTCAACATTAGCCGTCAATGATAAGGGATTGAGGACGCCGACATCGTGAACACCAGCTTGAAGCCCCGCAGATTTAAGTCGATGATGTCGCGACAAGAGATCGAAGGTCGCCGGCTGATGCTGTGCCACACACGCTCAAGGCCGCAGACCGCCGATGTCGCGAGAAGAGATCGATGTCGCGATAATTAGGAACGACCACCCGCCCAGTGGAGCCATAGAGTGATGTCGCGACGCAAAAGATCGATGTCGCACATCGTGGTAAAAACCATCATTAAAGGTCAGATTAAGGCTGACGCTGCCATATTGACTCTCGTCGCTGCACGGTGCTTGCAAGAAAACAAAGGAATATCATGACTTCATCGATAAATGTCGCAACAAGTTAAACTAACCGGCGTCGCTAGTGCGTCGCCAGGTCGCACTAACAAAGAACATGGGGCCACCCATTGGGAAATCCACAAAAGACCGTGGTATCGAATTAGGCCCAAACTTTAACCCTATAAATAATAAGTCGCTACCAATGCAGTTAAATCCTCGCGACTTGAAAGAGATCCGGCTCGGGCGCCTTCGTATTTTTTTATTTTTCTTTTCTTTTCTTTTCTTTCTTTTGTTTTCGTTTTTTCTTTCCATTTTATTTAGATTAGATTAGTGTGTATTTCGCTCTAATTTGACTCAACGCTACCGTAGCGATCGAGCTGAATGTGAATGTATATTTCTTAAAATTATCGGGCCCTGTTGTTCGACCTGCATAAATTCGGGATTTCGAACACCTAGTTTCCGATTTACAAAGGGTTTTTTGATCGCTGAAGCCAATTTATGGTATAATCGCACTTAGAAACCCAAATCTATCAATTGACGCTATTGTTTAAATAAATCTTTCCCGCAGATTTCATTCATAAGAAATGAACTTCGGGATGTTAAATCGATCATTGTTTTGGCGTGTCATTGAATTGATTCCAATTTGCTTCCTTGTACCCATAACGGTAAGGTTGTTTCACTCTCCGACGGTGGAGGCCTCTCCGTATTATAGAGAAGGCATTCCCGAGAGTAAGAAACAATTTCTGGAAGGTATTTGAACTCGATATTGTTGATCTAATGCGCCTGTATATTTAAATCAAGGACATCCCTTCTTGTAAATCGAGAATGAGTTGAGTGAAGTTATAAATTTAAGTAGATGTAGAGTTCAATTAATTCGACAGTGAATTCGATCCCGTGTTAGCAAGGATCTAATCAAGGAAAGAGGTTATTCTAATTTTGAGGGTGAGGAACCGCTTTTAGTGCAATCCTCAAAGAATGACTCACTGGCGAGTCAGTCCTGCATTCATGTCAGGGTAAGGAAGTATCGAGGAAAAGAAAAATACCCGTAACAAGGCAACTAGTTTTGTAAGTAGTTATTCTACCCTTTGTGGTTCGAGAGAAACAAGAAGGTGAGATGATGAACTGTGTGGTATGGAGAGATCCAGCCACACTAGGTATTAACTTTCGACTAGTTTTAAAGATCTTCGTGAGTTCGTAAAACCAAAGATGCAGCATGTATCGTAGGGAATTGATTCTTCACAATAGCTGATTATTCAATGTTTTCTTTAGAGATAATTGTTAAATCTAAATTTGTTATTTTGATATTTCAATATTCAATTTATTGTTCATCCATTTTTCTTTACATCATTCATTTCAAGCTTTCAAAGTAAAATCTCACTATCGTATTATCGTCCAAATAGTATGGAGCTTAAGTAGTTGGGGTAGTTGATTGAAAAATTCTTGAGATCTCTCGCGGGATCGATATCCGACTTAAATCCATTTTATTACTTGTCGAATTGCACTTGCAAGGTAACGATCAAAAACCACAATTTAAAAATGGTTTATTCTCTTATAAAAATATCTTTTAATCGTGTTGGATACTTAAAGAAACTCACACTCTTAATGGTTTATTTACCGAGGATTAGACATAAACCTTCTGCAATAAGTCTCAAATTTGAATAGGTGTTTTGATCCATAATACCCTATCGATGTAGTCTTAACGTAGTCTTATGGTATTAAGGCGGATTAGATAATAGTCCCAGTGATGATGTTATGCACACTTCAGGTACACCGATCCATCAACAAGTTTTATGATACTGCTGTCGGGGATCTGAAAAGAATTTAGTAAAATCAATATTCAGACGTAAAGAAGGAAATGCTAATTGACATTTTGAAGAAAAGAACAAAATAGCTTTTCTGGCAAAGGGTTATTTTTAACCACTAACCTTAACAAACCATATTGAAAACACGGTTATCTCTGACTCATCCTATCAATAAGTGTGTTTTTGATTTGTGGACAAAATTTTAATCCATAGGAAATGTTAACACCGATCCGATCCAATGACACACACTAGAGAGAACACTCGTGCTTGAGAAAGATAAGGAAGGCGTAAAACCTCAACCATGGCGTATGAAAGACAAGATCGTAACGGCACATACAGGTGCCAGCCTAGAAGGCCTCCAATCATCGATACTATGGAGGACTTCTGGAAGCCGATTATTCAAGATGAGTACTCTGTAATCAGGCATCCAGCTATTGATGCAAACAATTTTGAACTTAAAACCAAGACATCATTTCATGGTCCAAAGAAAGACGCACATCGGGTCATCCCACTGAAGACCCAAACGAGCACTTGGGAAGATTTCTCAGGATGGCTAATACAGTAAAGTTGAATGGGGTGAGACCAGAAGTCATTAAACTGCATCTATTCCCCTTCTCTCTAAGAGATACAGCAGCTACATGGTATGAATCTTTCCTATATGGCCTTTGATACTGGGAGGAGCTAGTAGAAGCCTACTAAGCATTCTTTCCCCACCCTCACCTCAGAGAAGGAGGGAAATCATCAGGTTTCACAGGGGAAGATGAAAGCCCGTACGTAGCTGGGAAAGATTCAAAACGTTGGCCGAGAAGATGTCCACGTATGGGATAGATCCTCAAGACTCAGATGGACATCAGATATCATGCCTCAATGATATATCAAGGGGATCATCGATGTCATGTCAGGAGCATCTGCCGAAAAAGTTATCAAGAGGCAAGAGAGCCGATTGAAGACCAAGAATGCAATATGAAAACCTTCTCGCTTTTCAAGAGAAGCGCAGCGAGAAATGGGATCATGGAGCCGAAAGCAAGATGACAAACGCATGGAGGCCAAGTCGATGCCATTACGCACAGCCGGACAAGCAAAGGAAGACACACACGCCCATGATAGGAGCAGTTGAAAGAGAGTTATCGGGCTGGTGCGGTCGAGATAAATAAGAATACCGCGATGGTCGGGAAGAGGTTATATCTCAAGTGAGCCAAGAGCTTACCATTTCAAACCCAATACTAACTCGCCAAAGACATTATCACCTAAAGACTGATAAACTATGAGAACTTCTCATATGGTGGAGGGGCTTCACAAGGCCCAAGGAGTGGACAGAACCCTCAACAGGGTTATCAAAAACCACCGAGGTTCCAAAGAAGAGTAAAGGAAATGAACACAAATGGAATATCAGGTCAGGAGGCCCAATTTTCTGGGCGAATGTGATGCCGTGATTTCACGGGATAATAAGAAGTCATTGAATCCTCCACATGAGTTAAAAAGTTCAGAGAGTTGAAGCAACTACGCTCCAATTCTCAAATTTTTCACCACCAATGCATCCTCAAGAACCCGGAGACACAAGTAGGGTACCGCTCCTAACTCCCGCAAAGCCGGGAGGAAAGATACCTTCCCAAGTGACACAAAGAAAAATCCAAAGGACTGCATGACTGCAGCTTAGCCGGAAAGAGTTAGAAAATGAAAGAAAAATGACAGCAAAGAAGGGAAGAAGAAAGCCTTAAAAGGAAGAAGCACTGATAAAAGGAAGAAGGAGGGATGTAAAGGATATCAGGGTTCTAGGACTTCAGAAATTCCATTTCCACGTAGACTAAATCCAAGATGAGGAGCGCTTTTGCAAGGTTTTTGAAAACCTTTCAGAAGCTGTGAGATCGCAGATGCCCTTTACGTATGGTGACTCAGATGCCACTTATGCAAAATCAAGACAGGCCGAGGCAAGAAAAGAAAGATAGTAGAAGAAGGGATCGTAATCTCACTACCGCAGTTGCCGTGATAAAGAAAGAATCGCTGTAAAAGACGGCGGACTCGTGTGGAGCTTTTACAATTCCTGCATCATCGAGGAATTGAATTTTAAAGCTCTTGTGACTCAGGAGCTAGTATAAACTTGATGCCTCTTTCTCATGCTGCTAAATTAAGTTTGGGGGAGGTTATTCCCACTCACTTACTCTTCAAATGACACAGATCGACAGAAACCCCAAAGGAGTCTTAGGAAGATGTGCCGTCATTGTTTGAAATTTGTTTTTCCAAAGAGGACTTCATCATTCCTGACAATGGAAGAAGATTCACAAGTACCCCTGCCACGGGAGACCATTCCTAGCTACCGGAGTCGCCCATCGACATGCAAAAGGAGTTCTTACCTCGAGAGTTTGGAGAAGAAGTCGCCGCTTCAACTTATCAAAGCATGCACAATGATAGACAGAGAAAATTGCAAATGTAGTTGACGATGTTCATACCTACAACCCCGATGTTCACAATGATTGTAATGCTCACCCTTTATCAATGAAAAGAGATGAATTCCAAAGATATTGGAAGACACTACTCGATCGGGCTCCATACAACGCTTTCATTCTATAAACTGTTATTCGAAGCAAAAACAGAAATGACAAAGGGAAAAATAACAGAAAAGGGGAAATTCATCAAGAAACCACTGTGAGGGGCTAGTGTTGAAAGAATTGCCAAGTCATTTGAAGTATGAAGCTATTTAGAATCACCAAAGAGAAGAGCAGCTGATTATCTCCCCGCTAGACTTAGTTGATGATGAGGAATGTGAGGTTGCTGCAAATCTTAAAGAAGCATAAAGAGTCTATAGCTTGGTCCATTGAAGAATTGAAGGGTATCAATCCATCAATTTGCATGCACAAAATTACGCTAGAAGAAACTTCAAGGCCATCTCGTGTAACATCAAAGGAGACCGAATCCGCCACGGCGAAGTGGTCAGGCGAGATACTAAATTGTCAATGCCGTTTATTTATGTATTTATAGTCCTCGTGAGCCACCATGTGGTTCCAAAGAAGGGTGGGGTTTACCGTGATCCGTAATGAGCAAATGAATTGGATTCCAACAAGAACAAAGTGGACAGACGGGAGGGTATGTATCACGCCATGAGTTTCAACACAAACATACCAGAAAGATCATTTCCTTCGCTCTTCATTGATCAAATGTTGGATGTGATTAGCGGTGACACCTCATTTTTGTTTCTTGATGGGTCTGTATACAATCAGATCGTTACTGCACCCGAGACCAAGAGAAGACCACCTTCACATGCCCCTCATGGTACCTTCGCTCTCGTAAGGATGCCATTCGGGTCGTAATGCTCCCGCTACATTCCAAAGGTGTATGATGTCAATATTCTACTATTAGCAGCTATGGAAATTTTTATGGATAATTTCAATTATATGGATCCAGCTTTGATCGCTGTTCAAGAACCTAGAAATGTTGCTTCAAAGATGCCAAGACAAACAAAGAAGACTGAATTGGGGAAAATGCTATTTTATGGTAAAATGTATAGTATTGCCTTTGGTATAATCGTCTTCATATCGGATCGAAGGACCAACTGGTATTCATTATCAAAACTCGCAAAGAATCTACTGATAAGAAAAGGGTTTCTTAAGTCAGCACGGGATTTTATGTATATCATCAAGGACTTCAAAATACCGCATCACTATGCGTATTACTCCGAGAAAGGATACAAGGTTTAATTTCATGACTCGCAAGGTCGCTGAAGAGATCAAGATCAAATTGGTTCAAGCACCTATAATGGCGCATCAGAACGGATCGTGGATTTGAAACAATGTGTGATGCCGTGATTTTGCAATGGGGAGTCATTCTGGGGTGGCAAAGAAAGGAGAAAATATTCAGACCATATACTACGCTAGTAAATCCTTCAAATTTAAGCACAAGAAAATTACCTAACAACCGAAAAAGGAGACGCTAGCCATAGTATTTGCTTCAGAAAATTCACAGTGCAATACATTTTGGGATCCTATGTTATCATTCATACGACCATGCCAATTAAGTACCCGTGCCGCAGTACAGCGTTAAGCCAAGATTGATAAGGTGGGTGCCAAGTATCGCAAGAGCTCGACTCTGAGATCAAGGATAAAGGGCGCGACAATGTGATAGCTGATCACTTGTCAAGAGTAGAAAGCAGCTTAACCAACAAGAAGAGAAAATAATATTGATGCAGGAACTGATGAGAGGCACCTGTTAAAGCCAACTTCCATACAAAGGCCATGAACTTATTTAGGCTTCAGGAGTAATTCCTTCGTGACCAATAATAAACAGAAGAGAAACTAACTGACAGTGACAGGCTGGGATGATCCACTATTATTTAAAAGAGGTGTCGACATGATAATAAGAAGACGTGCAGCTTAAAATGAACAAGGAAAATTCGAACGAATGCCACGTATCGCGATAGAGTGGGGTCATTTTTCAAGAGAAAGATCACCATAAGATACTCCAACTGGGTTTTATTGGGCCACTATCTTCGTCAGATCAGGCCGAGTGGGTGAAATTGCAGATATGCCAAAGATTGGAAATATCGCCACAATAAATGAAATGCCCCAACAGGTGGCATAATGGCGGCAAATCTTACGACGGGAATAGACTTATTGGACCATTCCCACCATCATCGACCTGCACACCGCTAGCGCTGATTATGTTTCCAAACGGGTGGAAGCAAATAGGGGCTTCGTCCATGAAATTATACACAACAGAGTTTCTTATAAAAATATTTGGCGATTTAACACCAAAACTATCATTAGTGATTTGGAACCCATTTTGCAAACAAAATATTTGCAAACTCATGAATGTGTATGGGATCACATAATGAGTCTAGCTTTATCATCCCTTAATTAATGGACAAGGTAAATTTCCAACAGGAGATTAAAAGAATACTTGAAAAGATCGTGAGTTCAAGCAGAAGGATCGGGTCTTCCAAGCTTGATGACGACTGGGCTTACAGATCTAAGATACAAACTACTGGAATGTCCCCATGGGCTGCACTGTTTTTGGCAAACCATGTCACCTACCTCTAGAATCGAATACAAGGCAACGTGGGCCATCAAGAAGTTGAACTTTGATTTTAAAACTGCGGGAAGGTAGAGATTGTTCCAACCTGTCTCTAATCGGAAGAATCGGTGAAACGTAGTTTATGATAATGCTAGAATCTACAAAGATAAGACAAAGAAATGGTACGATCAAAGGATCCCCGAGGAAAGAGTTCAGAGTCGGAACAGTGTTCACTGCTTAATCTAGACTGAATTGTTTCCAGGAAAGTTGAAATCCAACTGGAGTGGGCCATACACAGTGGTGTTAAGCAATACATTCGAGTAGTAACATTAAGACCTGAGCATCGAGAAGAATTCAAAGTCAATGGACAAAGATCACACTATCTAAGCGTGGAGGAAGGAATGGAAGAGCTCCGGCAAAGTTATCTAAAGAAGAAGAACCAAAAAACAAAGAAGTCCAACTAAGGACTCAAAATCGAGCAAATTGATGGGAGGCAACCCAAAAAGACTTCCAATTTCTAATTTTGAATTTTATTTAGAATTCACTGATTTTTTTTTCTAAGTTTTATTTTTATATAGTGACTCTTTGGAAATCTAGAAGTACTATATGTGAATCAAATCCTTTCCTCAGAATGTTACAGAGTGCTTGTGCAAACAGCAGAGAAACGAGAGAAGAGACACTGAAAACGACTCCAAAGAATTACGTGAAGTGAAGATAAGGCAAAAAGGGAAGCATTCTTTTCCCTATACAAATTTTGTGAAAATTTAATTGAATACATGTATGAACTGGCCAGGTGAAATTGATTTATTTGATGTCGCAGGATTCGAGAGTTGATAAGGAATGAAAACCTCTGCTCATTAAATATAAAGGCAAACACTCGATTAGTTCGCGAATTAAGATTGATGTCGTGACTCCGGGCCGTTGTCATGAAGAAAAAGATGGTCGCGATAAGAGCAATTCTCCTAGAGGGAGTTGTCGCGACATCATCATACATAGAGGAAATAATTGCTGTCGTAGCCAAGGGACTACTTTTCCCACCAGCTGATTATGTCGCTGAGACAAGAAATTTTATGTCGCGACATCATTGAAATTTGCCGCTTGGGTAGTTTTGAAATTTTTAGCCCTAATTTTAATGACAAAGATATAATTTCAATCTTTGCATTGAAGTCGCGATACATGCGAATTTAATAAAACAATAAGTAGTCCACAAAAACTTGATTGAATTGCAATCGTTGGAGAACTTCTTCCACTTCCGCTCCACTCTCCGAAACCGTCTGGTCCTCCCTTCCTTCTCGATTCCTCAATTCCTCGAGAACCCTAGCCTCGACTCCAAAACTTTCCTTCCGGCTTCAAATGGATGAAACCTCAAACCTTGTCCCTAACTCCGAGAGATCATGGAGGAATATGTGCAAACTAAGAAGAAATCCAACAGAAGAACTGGCTGGAAGAGATGCCTACGTATACCCGTAGGTAAATTCAAATAGCTTCAAGAAAGAACAGATAAGGGAAAAAGAAGAGTAAGAGAAGAAGAAGTGTAAGATTTTGTATCGTAGGAAGCTTATTCCAATCGAAGAAGAAACTGAGGCAAATGTGAAGGGGTTCAGAAGATAAAGAAGATTCAGAAACCCATTTATTCCTTTCAAGGAGATGATCGAACAAAGAGGTCGGGAAACTTTCTACGCCATCAAAACGCCACAGCAGTTGGTAAAAGAATTTATTCAAATCTGGTAGGCGGTGAAAGACAACACCGGTGTTCGCCGTAGGAGGTTGGTACCACATGGAGCCAAGGCCATTAACGTTTCATGGAATGGCAGTGGCACAAGAATGGGTCCAAGTTCAAAAAAGCTCTAGAAAAACCTAAATTTTGAAAAGATTGCCAAAAGCTCACCGACGGCAAAGCACAACTCATATAGTGTGGGAAGGAGGACCAAAACCCCGAACAGGGGAAGCCCCACCGAGGAGGCCAAGGCATGGTTCTATTTCTCGCCCTCCTGCTTGGTTCCAACCAAGCATGTGTGCACAGTGAGAGAGCAGGAAGCAATAATGCTGTATGCTATTCAAGGAAAAGTCACAATGTAGGCGTAGTAATTGAAAATTCTATAATGAGGTACCAGAAGGAAATAAGAGAGGGGATGATCCCTCAAAATTCGAAGAATAATAACTGCTTTCTTTATGTTTAAAGGTCAGTGAAGGGAGTCTCGAAGAAGAAGAAGAAGTCCCTAAGACATCACCTCTCCATCGACAGAGTTTCTAGCAAGGACCCGTAAAACCAAAAGAAAAAAGGGGGTGTTGATTAAACCAGAGAAGAAGCTCCAAATGCAAAGACAAGAAGAGGAGACTTCTGGGGGTTGGCCGGGCCAAGAAGAAGAGAATCTAAAATCCTCCCCTCGAAAATAATACCCACATTTGCGCACGATGAAGGCGGTGATGAAAGAAGCTCCTTAGATTTCTCCATCCCCTTAGCTAGTTCTCCTATGCAAAACAGAACATTCGTAGAGAAGGGAGAAAGCCCACAGGAGCACAAGAGAATACCCGACAATGGAGTTCTCAATGCCATCCAAGAAGATGGAAGACAGGAAAGACATAGAATGCACAAGAATTCAGGGAGGGAGTTTTTATGCAAAGATAAAAAGAAGAGATCAGCAATGGAAGTTAAGAATCGGTGCGAAGAGAAGAACAGATGAAAGAGGTTCTTCAGTAGCAAAAAGAGGACTTCATAAGAGAAATGAAGGAAAGAGATCGTGATCTTTACAAAACTCGCCGAGTCATGAATCTTTATAACAATCGGGCCTTGAGCGTGATTCTCAAATCTCCCAACCATCAAGTGAAAGAAAGTAGAGTAATTGTGCAGTCAAAATCGGAGTAACAAATAAAGGGATTCAAATTTTTATACAAGTCTCTACAAAAAGATTTTGAGAATAAGTCGGATGATGTAGAGACAAGAAGCAAAGATCGAATCCTACAAAGCAGAGAGAATGGCTAGAAATTTGATTTGATGACAAATAATCTTTCCAAATTTTTGGAAATAATGATCAAATGGAAACACAATGAATGGTTTGAAGAGACAAGATGAGCTAAACAAGAAGGTTGATCTCTCCAATGAGATCTTCATTGAAGATCAAGTTGAGAAGGAAACTAAGAAGAGAAATGAAATTCCCTCCATTCCCATCTCATTTGAATACCCTAGGACTCCGATCTCAGAATATTCACGCCTTCCAAAAGAAAGAGATAGACTTTTTCCCAAACTGATCTCCTTTACCTTCCAAAGCCCATACTATGTATCCAACATTTGTAATTGAATCAGAAATAAAATGATAAATTTGAAATGAATTGTTGTGTTATTTTGGTTTGTTAAATTTTGTGTCGTTATGGGTCGTATAGTGGGAAAATAAAAGTAGGGAATTAGTTCAAGAATAAAAACCTGCCGAGATGTAAATAGGCTTAATTGAATGAAGCAAAGCTAGATTAGAATAAGTTGAAATGGGTAATAAGTGCTCATTAGAATAGCATTGGATTGAAACACAAAGTGCAAAAGTGACTTAAGTCTAACTGGAGAAGTCCGTAATGTAGGAAGTAATACAATGAAGGAACAAGACATATTTTTGAATTTAGCAGACGAACAATAAGTCAAGGAACCCGTTGGAATATCAAGTAATTTAACTTACTCATCAACAAAAAATGAGTCAATACAATCCTTATGGTTAGTCACAATCGTTCAATCCCAAATTTAATGTTGATTATTGATTGAGGCTAAATTTTTAGGTGATACAAATGGATACAAGAGATGACGCAGCTATTCTCGATAGTTTGAGCCATTCTCTAGCTATCCCTATTCATATGTCGATGCATACACCTTAGTTCTAGAAATTGAGTTAACAAGCTTATTTTTTTTCAAAAAAAAATAAACCAATAGAAACCCCAACCCATCCTAAGAACAACCTGTGGGAAGTAAAAGGCACAAAAGTAGTAAAGAACCCATGATTACCCAGAGTTCAAGGAGGAAGAAAGAATGAAGTCCTGGGAGTATAGGTTTTTGAGGAACTCAAGGAGAAAAAAAAAAAAAAGAAATAAGGGAAATGAAAAGAAAAAGGCAAAGAGCAGAAATGCAATAAAAGAAAGCTTATAGGATAAGTTTATCTCAGGGCCTAACTCTCAACAATTAAGTTCTAGGGTGTTTCAACACCTAGTACCCTAATGCCATCTCGGTATGGGAGCTACTAACCCAAAGTTCGCCAAGAGTGTTAGGAAAGCCTAAAAAGTCAAACATTGCACTATCCCCGACCAGGACAAACAAAAGGAAATTTCACTGAATTACAAGTGAGAAATAGGGGGTGCATACAGCTTCTAATTGAAAAATCAAAGAAATGTCCCAACATGAAGTTTAGGGGAGCTTATTGTAGAAACTACGCAAGAAAGAAAGGGGTAAGAGGAGAGAAAAGGTTCGTGGTAATCTTAACCTAAAAATTCCTTCCATCCTACCCATTACCCAAGCCTAAATATAAGCCTAAAAGACCCGATTGATTCTCAAGGCTGGAAATCATCTACATTAGGCAGAGATCAAATATGAAAAACAAAACTCATGGAATTTGGAAATATGGAAACAATCAAACCTGTGGAAGGACTTTAGGGAGTTAAGTGACTCAGTATGAAGATGAGAAAGGAAAATAATCTATTATTCAACAGGATCTAATGATTATGTGGTTTGTAAAACAATTTCAACAGTTTAGTTTTGTATACTATAAAGATTAAAAACTAACCTTGAACTGGACTTGAAGTTAGATGTACAGAAAACAATGCATTCTTGTATTTCAACCAAACGATCGCTAATGCGTAGCATTTTTAAACAATGTAAAATGTCCTTGCTCGAGACAAGCTCATTCTTTCCTTTGCTTCGAGGACAAGCAAAACTTTAAGTTTGTGGAGTTTTTGATGAGCTTAAAAGTCATCTATTTTAATCCATTTTTCCGTTTGATTTTCATCCGGAAGGAATAATTAATATGCGTAATTATGAAAGAAACTTACCAATTTGTTATTAGCAGGGAGGTGAAAGCAAAGAAGAAAAGCAAGAGAAAATGCAGCAATCGTGAGTAAAAATACGTAAAATGGCAGTATGTAAATGAAAGAATGGGTAACCAATGTTGCAGCTGGTTTGTATCGTCTGGGCTATGCGGTGTCGCGACATCGTGAAAAATTCGGCGAAACTGATGCGTGTCGCGACAGTATTACAATGTAGGCAACTAAAGACTAACCGTGAGACTTAAGAAATGATGTCGCGACAACATCGTGATGTCGCTACGAAGATCGGTGCCTGGATAAGGATGGAGGTCGACAAGAGAAGCACTCGACGCTATGACATGTTTGAAAAGATGAAATCGATGTGATTTAGTTTCGTAGTCGCGATGCAGGACCGATGTCGCCAGCACCAAAAGCAAATCCGCTTTGCCAGAAGGCTTATAACTGATGTCGCTACAAGACTTCCAGGTCATACGACCTGGGGTCGCCGGAAAGCTGCAATTCCATAAAGTGATGTCGCGACGAGAGTTGATGTCGCGACGCCGAAGCTCTGGTTAGGTACGCGGGAGCTGGCGATATCGCGACGAGATCGATCTTCGACATGAAGATACCGATTCACGATTCTGGTTCCTAAGGTTGTCGCGGCGAAGATTGATATGTCGCGACATCGGGAACCACATCGATGAAGCTTCAAAGCATTGAAACAGCATCCGTGAGGATTGGTATGACATCGGGAACACTGATTGAAGCCTCGGAGACTAAAGTTGATGTCGCGACAAGAGATCGATAATAAGCTACATAAGAAGACACAAGTTCAAGGCTGCGAGGAGACTCGAGCTGATGTCGCGACCGAGAGATCGATAATCGCGACGTATTTAGAGGAACGACCAATTCAAAGCACATGGAGCCATAGAGTGATGTGCGACGAAGATTGATGTCGCGACATCGAAACCACATCATTTAAAGGTTCACGAGAGAATAAAGGTTGATGTGCGACGTGGGTTCGCTAATCGCGACATAAGGTGCTAAAAAACAAAGGAATATCTTGACTTCTGCGATAAATCTTTGCAGCCAAGTGCCAAACTAAGCGATGCCATGACGCAAGGGCTTTGGTCGCGACACGAGCGATAACATGGGCGATCCATTGGAAATCCTGGCGCGTGGAATTAGAGACTGACGAGAACCTATAAATCTGAAGAGCTGCTTTACCCAGCGAAGCGACTCTTGGCGACGAAGAGAGATGCGGGTTCATGAGGCTTTGTATTTTTATTTTTCTTTTCTTTTCTTTTCTTTCTTTTGTTTCGTTTTCTTTCCATTTTATTTTAGATTAGATTAGTGTGTATTTAGTTCTAATTTGGTTGAGCGTTAGTACATGAGATTGAAGAAGTGAATGTAGATGTATATTTCTTAAAATTAACATGCGGTTGTTAATTCGAGACCAATTAAGGATTCGAACACCAGTTCAGATTCTGATGGTTTTCTTGATCAACAAGCGATGTATGGTATAATTAGTAATTTAGAAACCCGGCTTCCATTGAATTGGCGTTATTATCGGAAATAATCTTTCTGCGATTATTTAAATTTCATAATAGGCGAACTTGGATGTTCATCGACTTGTTGGTTTCGCGTGTTATTGATTGATTCCAATTTGAGTCTCTTGTACCCATGCGAGGATTTGTTTCGGCTACGATTTCCGGGAGGCCCTCTGGGTGACACGGAGAACTCTGAGGTAAACAATTCGGGAAGGTATTGGAACGTATTATGCTTGATCTAATGCGCTCATATATTTAAATCAATACATCCTCTTCTAAACATGTAAGTGAGTTGAGTGAGTTATAAATTGTGCGGAGAGTTCACCTCGGTCGAATAGTGGTCGATCCGTGTTAGCAAGGATCTAATGAGGAAGAGTAAGCTATTCTAATTTTGAGGAGGAACCCGATTTAGTGCAACCTCGCGATGACTCACTTGAAGGAGCTCGGTGCGGTCCATGTTGTGGGTATGAAGTATTGAAAGAAAAATACCCGAGCAAGGCAACTAGTTTTAAAAGTAGTTATTTCACCCACATGTTCAAGAGAAACGAGTTAAGGTGAAATGATGAGCGTATTGGTATGGAGAGATCGGTCACATTATATTAATCCTTGGAATTTAGTTTAAAGAAGATGCGTAGTTCGAGAAAACGAAGATGCGATGCGGTAGCAGGAATTGATTCTTATGATAGGCGATTATTCAATGTTTTCTTTAGAGATAACTGTTAAATCTAGAATTTGTTATTTTGATATTTCAATATTCAATTCATTTATTGTTCATCCATTTTTCTTTACATCATTCGTTTCAAGCTTTGAAGCAAAATCTCTCACTATCGTATTATCGTCGAATAGTATGGAGCTTAAGTAGTTGGGGTGTGTTGAAAAATTCTTAGGATCTCTCATGGGATCGATATCACGGACTTAAATCCATTTATTACTTGTTGACACAGTATACACTTAACATTCTCTTTTGGATCAGAAACCACAATGATTTTATTCTTATAAAAATATCTTTTAATCAGTATTACTTAAAAACTCACACTCAATTTTAATAGTTTATTCTTTGAGGTTGAGCCGATAGTCCTTGGGTAATAAGTCTCAAATTTGAATAGGTGTTTTGATCCATAACAATTTATTGATGTGAGTCTTAACGAGTCTTATGGTATTGTTCGGGGATTAGATAATAGTCTTAGGTGATGATGTTATACACTTGTGTACACTGCGATCGATCGACAATGATCGAGTTAGACATTCAAGTAGGATCATGCATTTGCTTGAATGTGTGTTTGTTGGAGCATTGCATATGCACTTGGGTGGAGAAGTGGCCCACTTAAGGTGATTCCACTCTTGAGCATTAGTTCACCACAATGAGGTCTTGTTTTGCAGTACGGGGAGCGTGCGGGACGACTCATCTGAGATTGAGTTTGAAGAAAGCGGGAATCAATGGCTTTAGTGGTTTTACATGTATTAGAATTCTAGTATTTTAATATATGTTGTATAAAATGACTTTGAACTCTTGAAACTATTGGATATAGTTGGTTTATATTGATGATGAGTATTATGGTATGGGCCCAAGAGGCCGTTTTTACTCGGATATAGATATCATGTGATTGATGTTGATTGGGACAGGTTATATTACAGGTGTTGTATTTGTTAGAGCTCCGTACAAAAGGAGACTCTGTCCTATTTTTGTGAGATGTGGTCACGGAGCATTCCACCCAGAATGTTTCCGCAGTTGTGGTGAGTCAGCGGACCCCGAGTTTGGGGGCGTCACGAAGTGTCTGACTATATGCTTATTAGTTATTACCCTGCGTTGGGTTGGATCATTTTCCCTTCTTTTAAATTATCATACCTTGCTTTTCTAGGTGGATTATTACATGACACGTCAGTTTGAAGAGCATGGCCTCGAATCGATTACACACTTCTCTCTTGGTTCAAAATATGATAAATTCAATACATCATATTTAAAATACTAAGATGATAATTTAAATAATTTAATATTAGAATTATATTAGTATTTAAAAATATATGTTTGCTTTCTTTTAAGATTTATTTTCAAATGTTTTTCAATTATTTATAAATGTTCTATTTAAAAGGTTTATTTTCTTTAAAATTAAAATGGGATTTTGATGCTTTAGTATTACCATTTTAATGTTCATACTTCATTCTTTTTATTTTAATATTATTTCCTATGTGATGACACGTTTAGATGATATTTCTGCTTGAATAACTAAACTAAATTATTAAACAATCATATTTAGTTTATTTTTATTTTTTTGCATTCATAAGAGAAGATGTTGAAGCTCCTACACTAGCTAGTGCGGTAAGTTATGGCCATGGCTAGGCAAGAATTAGGCTTTTTTTTTTTTTTTTTTTTTTGAGAATGTTTTTGGGGCATTGATTGAGATATGTTAAGGGTCACTGTTTTGACCTAAACTGGCTTAAGTTTCAAATCTGAAACCAAACATTTTCGACATGAGATAGATTTTTTGAGATTCAACTACTTATGGAGGTTCAACAAAAGCAATTTGATACCCAACAAAAGCTAAATGAACACTTGGAGGCTCTACTAAAACAAAGAGATCAACAACATCAACGACAACTTGAGGACATCTTGCATCATCTACGATTAAGTCAAGTGTCTTTTTTATTTCTTCTTTATGATGTGTATATGATGGATCTTTTTTTTTTTTTTTCATGTTAATTCTTTGTTTTTGTAATGAACATATTAGACTAATACTTTATATGATTATTTAGTTGTTCACATTTACCTTTTTTTGTTATCATCATTAAGTATGATTTTTTGATAGTATCAAGAAGTTATGTGTTATGTATTTTTATTATGAAAATAGGTTTTGAAATGAAAATATTTGTTATATTTTTTCAAGGTTCATATAGTAACAAATCAAATATAATATGAAAAATCATGATTATATATTTTCCAATCAAAAACTTTTGTCGCCAAAGATATTTTTTTAGTGAAAATATTTTTTTACAAAAAAATTTAATATTTTGTAAGAAAAAGACTTCAGTATCTAGGAAACTTTTTTATTATAAAATGATAATTTCGTTGGCGATAATAAGGAGGATTTATCAACGACTTTTGGAAAAATTTTGTTCTTTTTAGCAATAAAAAATATCATTTTCATTGATAAAATATTTCGTTAGGGAAAACCTACATTGACGAACTTGCATTTCATTAGGAAAAACTTTAGGTAACGAAACTAGGGGTTTCGTTGGGATACTTTTAAGTGCGTTTAGGAGGCGAATGAACAGGGCATGAAATACTTTTCGTTAGAGGAAATATTTGTACTTCGTAAAAATTTAAGCTTTTAGTGAGAAAATATTTTATCAATAAAAGTCAATTTTCCTGTGGGGCACCATGGAAAGCTTCCTAGGATCCAATTCAAACAACTCTCTCTAATTGGTGGTGAATGTAGTTTTTTGCAATCCTTGTGCATCCCCAAGCTAGGTAAGCAATTCGGGGTCAAAGCAGGCTAGGTCATCTAAGTAATTTTATTGGGATTAGCTTTCGATCGCCCAGTCAACCTCTTGAACGAAAAATTAATTTAATTATATCATTCTTCCAAATAAAACAAATAATATAGTAATATATAAAATAACTAAATCTAAACAATATAGTAATAATAAACAAACTTAAATATATAAATAATGCTAGAGCACTATAAAAATAACAAACATACTTAAATATATAAATAATGTTAAAGCATTGTTATATCGAAGTCACCATTAACTATTTAAAATGGTTAAAACTGATAAAGTAGCAAACATGCGTACTCCCCAAAAAAAAACGGCTTGAATTATCAAATGATATATCATCTGACCCTAATCTCCATCTGCATCCTAAGTAGATCCAACACCCTCGATGCTGGTTGAGTCGTCGTTGTCATCGTCATCCTCATCATCATCGTCATCATCATCATCGTCCTCATCATCGTCGTCGTCATCATCATCATCCGTCATCATCATCATCATCATCATCCGTTAATTAAAATTTTAGAATATTAACAATATAAATTAAGAAAAAAAAAGTGCATTTAAAATATATTGATAATTTAGTTATTAAATGTAATTTAATTTATAAACTAATACAATTTTATTTTTATAAAAAAAACATATATAATTAAATAAAATTTAAAGGATAAATAAAAAATAAAAAAAAACTATAAATATTTAAAATATAATTAATGAGATAAATGAAAATATATTAAATATTAAAAGTGTCTCACCATCTATACCCATAAAAGCAGATGTCACACCATCTCTGGAATCACTAATCTGAACTTCATTGACAGTTTCTTGCGAAGGTATCCTTCCAAAGATATCATTGAAAGCTTCCTGAATTTCATTTCCAGTTTCTTTGGAACCACTCCTTTCAAAGGAACAACCCCCATCCTGAATTTGAATTTTCTGACCAACTTTTTTTGCATCACCATCCCATTTGCCCACAAAACCAGTCGTTTCACCAAAGTTATTGCTAATTTCATTGCTTCCTTCATAACTAGAAGACCTCTTTGCTGAGGCACCACTCATGTAGTCTGCATTTCACCTGTCCTAGGGCCTGATTTCTGCACCTAAAGCTACTCATTGATATTAGATATTGTTGTCAGCAACAGAAGAAGAAGAGGAAGAGGAAGAGCAAATATGAGACCTGCTTTTATTCCCTTCAACAGGACAGCTTCTAAATTTCCTTTGAATTTCAGCACAAGTTGATGAACTGAAGCTATGCTGAACAGGAGCCTGAAAGTTTCAGCAGTGCTAACAGCAGCAACGTGTCTCCAATTACTTTGGGAGGAGTCAGTAGGAGTAGGAGTGGGAGGGATAAATTCCACCCTTGTGGCCAATCCCGAACAGCACTAACAAATGGACGGTGGGATTTCTGAGGAAAACTTTGACGTGGATCATACCCATGCCCATGCCTTTCAAATGACCCTTTTCTGTGTTTCTTCTTCATAGGGGAATTGCCTAGATAGATGCTTCTAAGCTAACAAAAAACATATCAAAGTATCATTATATTAATTACATTTCTGCAGACAATAAATGTGTGATGCTACCATAGAGTTCCAGTGAATTTTGCAATGGTTTGAGCAATGAATACCTTCTCTTCAAGTTTTACTTTTTAATAGCAACCAAACTGCACAAACAAAAAAGCCTTCAGAAATTGAATTCCAGTCATGGTTTCTTTGTCTCCTTTTCTTCTATATTTTCCCATCATCAAATGAAATTTTATTAATTTCCAAAGAAAATGAAAAAAATCTCACCAAAATATTAATTCAGTTAAAGATTCGAAGCAAAAGTCGGGAGATTTCAATCCAAATAGAGAGAAAGAGAGAATGCTGCAGCCTACGGCCACGTGCTGATGTCGAGCAGATGCCCCTGTTGTTGCTTTATCCACTATGTATGATAAAGACATTAAAGATTTTCATTTATTTTCTTTCCATATTTTCTCCTCATGCCAAACACATTAATGAATGAGATTCCCACTCCAAAACAATGACTAGAACTAAAGCTTAGTAGTTCAACCCCAATGTTTTCTCAGCAAACAAACACCATAAAAAAACATAGTACAGAAAAACAAAACACATTCAGAAAAAAAAGTCATCAAATCCATCAGAAATGAAGAAGAAACTAAATGAATGGAAAAACTGAAAACTAAAAGAACTGGTAGTTCCTGTTTCAAGTAGAAATCAGGAAGCACAAAGCCCAAGACTAAAATACAGAAGCTCCAGTGATAAAAAATGACAAGGAACAGAAGATGGGAGAGAAACAGATTCATAAATATGTAAGATTAAGAGAAATACGTACCTGAATGTTCTTCAGAGGATTCTGAAGGAGAGGGAGAAGGAGAGGTGAAGATATTTGGTGGTTATGAGGGAGAAGGAGAGGTGAAGATATTTGTGTGGGTTGAGCGTGATTCTTTTGAACGTGACTTGCCGGAAGTGTGATCAGTTCAAAGTAGGGGTGTACCTTCGGCTACCCAGGTGGGCCCCACTTTCTGGTTTTGGTAAGGGGCAGGAAAATCGTGTTTGAGCATCTCCAAATCGTTTTTGAGCATCTCCATCCATTTTTTAGTCATCTCCATAGAGATTTAGACCCAAAATGCACTTCAACCATCCTCCAAACGTGAATATTAACTACTATTACATGTTTTAATATTATATTACTATTATCTTATTATTTTATTTTATAATAATAAATAATTATTTTAATAATATTTTATTTTTATTTTTATTATTTTTATTTTTATTATTTTTCATATACAATTTATTAAAATTTCACGCATGTCTAAGGTAGAATATGTACACTCCTGCCATCTTTTGAAATTTGCAGGTGAGAACAGTCTCAATCCTATAAATGTCATGGAAGATTTGGGCATAGGCAGGAGCATTGGAACAACTAGACGAGGCGGCAACAAAGACGTGAAGTGACAATAGAAGGGAATTTGTAACGGGGTACCATCGGCAACGGGGACAATAAACGAGGGATATCGTGAAGCCAATAGGGATATAACGGGGGCTGTCAATAGTAGTATTTGTACTTCGCGAAATAGGATCTTTTCCATGGCTTAAAATTCCTAAAATTGTTGGCTTGTGCACGTGGAAAACCAGTTCTTGTAGATCGGAGGAGTGATGGTAGCTGAAGGAGATGCTAGAACTTGGAGCGATGACCTGTAGTTGAGTTGTGTTCAAAACATTGTCCTTAGGAATTTTATTCCCCAAGTTGCTAATTCTTGAAGAGTGTCTCTAAATCAAGAACAACAGTTCTTCCCTAGTGCATCACTTGGATATATATTTGATCCTTAAAGGGTAGTGGCGCCTAGCAAATTCAACTATGTTTTGTGCAAGTGCGTTAACTTTGTCCACGGGGGATTAGATGTAGTTTGCAAATCATTAATCTCTTCATAATTAGTCTTGGTGACTTAGGTAATTAGTGACATGAGTACTCATGTCACGCCCTTACCCTCACCTGGGCGAAAAGAGGGGGCGCAGCATGGGACTAGGATTCCTTAACCTGAACATTGGTGGACCAATTTCATAAGGAAATAAAACTTCTAGTACTACCACGTAATGTGTTTCAGCTATCTATACATATTCAAAGTCCCATTTACTTATGCAAAACAAATTCCACTATTAAAAATATTACATTTCGTCTGAAAACGAAGTCAAAACCTACATATGGTGGACTCCCTATATTGCATGTTGGCCCTGCTCCAGATACAAAATGCCTCGGATATCCTCTTGATACATGCATGGATGAAAGCAGGTCTTGGGCTTATAGCTTAGTGGGAAACAAATACTTGAGATATGACCAGCACGAAGTGGTCATGATTCTTTGGATACATATAACATAATTCTTATATGAGTTTTCATATCTCCGTACTGGAGTTCGAACGGATATCTTGTATAGAGTGTACGTAAGTACGAAACATAAATTATTACTTATGCTTTCTTATTGTTTATTATTCATATTTTATCCGTATAAATGTTTTGACCATCATTTATTAAGATACTTTTCATATAAATGTTTGACACATCATTTTATTAAAATATTTTCATATAAATGTTTGCCTGTATAGACCAATAACAATGAATGAGAAGGGTAGCATCTGGCAATTTTCAAAAATCTGCACGATGCCCGAGCAGAGTGTCGAATACGTGCTTGCCTCGTAGTAGTACAATCTTTTATCGAGAGCGTGTTTGCCACGCAACATGAGTGTTGTACTTTAGTAGGAGTGTCGAAACTGCTGAGCGGAGGCGTGCCTTCCCATAGGAGGGTGTCGTAGCGCAATCACGAAGTGATGTTGCATAATGAAACGTGCTTCATTTCACTATCCGATCTTTAGCAGACATACAATTATATGTTTGAGCTTGTTATTTTATTCTTAATCCATTAGAAAATAAGGAAAAATAATGTTGCTCCAATGACGAATCGAGGAAGCGAGAATGAGCTCCACTTACAACTCGTATACATGTGCAGACCTTTCATTTGGAATAACGGAAGAAACGGAACAAAAAACGAGGGTTCTGGGGTGTCTCGGACCTTAAACAATAACTTTGAATGCGCGTTACTCAACTTTCATTACCAGTCACTAACACCTTATGGACCTCAAGCCACTGAGCGCGATCACTCGACTTTGATCTGGTACTTAACCTCCATTGGATGTGTTTAGTACCGTTACTCAAACTTTCAGTCTGGGCTCAATATCCTTTAGACGAAAACAACTTTGAATAAATTTACTCATCTTTTGATACCGGAGTACTCCCTGCAGTTTTGCCAAGTTTGCCTTTTCCATCCATAATTTTCAACCCAAAACCCAAAACACATCAAACAAAACAACTCTAAACTTGACTTGAACCAACCAAAACCACTAAAGCCCACAAAACCAACCAACAACTATATAATGGAAGTTAGGTTTTCCTAACAACATAAACAAGTATGGCTTGTGATAGTTTCCATACCTTGATTTCTTAGACTTCTCTTCTTCCTTCTTCTTACTTGAATAAGAACAGATCAAATGAGAGGAAGCAAACCAGAATTTTAGCTCATCTCCTTCACTGTAACCCTAGCTCTTTGCTCCCCAAAGATGAGAAAAATCTCCTCTATCCATAGACCAATTTTTGGTCTTATCCACAATTTGGCCTAAGACTATGTTTGGCTTATCACATTTTTAGTTTAATTTCTCATTTTGCTTATTAGTCCTTTCACTCCCATCTATTTGCAAATGAACTTATCTAAATTCCTACAATAGCATATAATCTTCTTGTATTATGACGCTGGGTCTCGTTTTACAAATCCTGCGATTTAACCTTGACTCTTGTATTAGTCCCGGCTTTATCTTTTTTTTCTCACTCTTAGTACTTAAATTCCGAAAGAAATATAAATTTTACTTTTCTTATACTATAAAGCGTAATAAAATCTTAGGGTTAATTTGAGTTGTTACAACTCATTTCTAACTACTAGTATTCTATGGAAGTGGTACCTCTTGTTGTTTCGCGCAATGACCCTTCCAAAGGATGAAGTGAAAGAGTTAATGAAATGGTCAAAGAAGTTGTCTTGGTTGGCACCTCAATTAGTGAACTAGTGCTTGAGTTGCACATTAACAATAGAGTGTAGAAACTAGACCAGGGAGTCCTTTGGTGTAAAACAATGTCTCTTCCTTATATAGGGGACTTTGTACGCTGCCCCAAAGAGGCCAAAGTGATGACCATGCAGTTAGTGTCTCCTTATAAGATGATGGCTTTAACATATAAATTAAATCAAACATCCCTAATACTGAATAGAAATAAAGTATTAGAAAAACCATAGTTAAATACCTTATTCATTAAGCACTATTCAACATTAAGTTAAACAATGTTCTATTCAGGAGAATTAAGTGAAAAAAAACCACCTAAGTCTATGACTTTAAACCATCTTAACTTGCTATTACCATACCTTTAGCAAGATGAAATTTAAAGAAAAATCTTGTCTTATATAGCATATGAATGGGAAGCAAATTTGCTTGTTTCGTAGTAACAACTGTGAAGTAATTTTACTATAGGAATTAAAAACATGGCATCTACATAACAAACACCTTTATTCAATTACGATCTAGGAACAAATGAGTGTCACATTCTAGTAGGTGTGGTTGTCAGTCCAGAACTGAGACTGGAGATACTGCACCACATTCTTGTCCACTTGGAAGGACTTTGTAAGAACATCAGTTGATATTGCTGGCTTTGATCCAAACACTGCGTTTGCAATGGTGATCACTCCTGGATTCTGGCTACTCAATGCTGCAATGGCCACTGCCTTTGTTGTTCCCACATTGAGCTGGAAGTGAATTAGACCTTGCGGGAAGACGTATACATCTCCCTTGTAAAGAACCTTCGAGATCAGGCGGTTTTCAGGATTAGATGTCACAAACCCCACATAGAGTGTCCCTTCCAAGACGGTGAGGATCTCTGTGGCTCTAGGGTGGATGTGGGGAGGGTTGAGACCATAAGGCGCATAGTCAACCCGAGCCAGGAAACTGAGGTGTTTAGTCAGGTATCTGCGCCACATTTGCTGGCGTGACCATCGACCAACTTTGTTTGATGTGTTTCTGGAATCACGAAGCCCCGAAAGAAGAAATCATTTGGGGTTGCAAGCTTTGGGTCCTTGCAGACTTTTCCATTCACAAACACTACAAAGAAGTAAATATATTACTATTAGGACTAATACAGCCTTTGAAACATCAATATATCACAAATGGACAAGAATACCAAAGAGATGAAGAGCATTGATAGTACTGTATAACTGCCTTCGAATCATTAAGAGCAACACAATGTCCTGAAGGACTGGGATCAGAAGCAGAGGCAAGAGAAACTGCCATAGCTAAGAGCACAATGTATGCGAGGTTGTTAACTGCCATCTTCATCATGTCTGTCCAATGGAAGTCTAAAAAATTCTCTATGCGAGGAAGTGTGCTATGTTTGCTAGATATATATGGACTAGCATTCAGGAATGGTTGTCTATTTATAGCCGAGGAGTATGAAATGTTTGAACTTTGAACTAGTTTTACATTAACTATTTTAATCTAAATGAAAACAAAATATTATCTAAATTACCAAGTCCTCAAAGTTTGTCTCAGTCTATTGATTTCTATAACCATTTTAATATTGCATATTGCAAATGACAAACTTAATTTATCCTGCCTAATGATTACAAGACCGTTTCAATTTGTGGAATCTGTTTTAAAGTTGACACATGAAAAAAAATGAAATCTAAAGAGACGGAGAGGTTTTTGTTATTCACCAATATATAAACTTATATTTGGAATGTTTTCAAAAAAAAAAAAAAAACTTATATTTGGAATCTGCCAGCAAACTTATGTCTAGATTAATTTACATTTGGCATACGTTGTAACATAACAGCTGGATACAGAACACTTCTTTGTCTATAAGTAAATTTAATATTTGAATTCAATAGAGTGAAGGAAGTAGAAGGGTTCAATATATGTATTTTATAGCCTTCCATAAATGATATCTCAGTGATCAACCTGGTCTCCCCATATGGAAGAAACCTATAAAGTTTGTTGGATTGCGTTTTCAACTTGTTAAAAAAAAAAACATTAAAAGGAAAGGATCAGCTGAGGAATTTCTTTGGAACAAAAACCACTTTTTTCTTGGGGCTACTTGTGGAAATGGTCTCCTTCCTATATGTGTAGAAGTTTAAACATGCATGAGCATTAACAGCATACCCAGAAAGTCTCTCTCTCCCCATATATATCATTCCACACCCTCTTTGTATTATTTTTTTACTTTCATGAAACATATGTTTAGGACAATCAAAGCACAGCTAATGCGAAGTATTCACAATTGCTTGATGTCAATTCCTCTTGGAACTTTTTATGTTTGGCAGTATATATTGGTGGGCTCTTGGGGACTCATCTCTGTCCGGCATTGCAATATTGAGATAATTTAACTTAATTATTGTAATAATGGTGGATGACCACCCATATTCTTCGTTATGGTGGATGACGTATAATACGCCTAAGTATAGCCCTCCTTACCATTGGGCTTGTGGTAAGCCACATCTGTTTGTCTTTTCATATTCAAGATTGTGAGCCTATAAAAGGGAGGACTTAGACCTTTTGAAAAAATAGATGAAAAACAAGAATCTCTTATCTAAACTCTTCTACCTTTTCATTACTTTCATAACACGTTATCAGCACGAAGTTCTAACCAAGTTATTTTAAGGTAATGATCTTACGTTTGTTGGGTATATATATTTTTTTACTATAAGTAACGATTTCCTTTTTTTTATTATTTGATGCTAATAATATGATTATATATTATTATTATATATATGTTGTTATTATTATTTATTAGTTTTGGTAATTAATTAAAAATAAAAATAAAATAACATATTCTTACACAATCAATTATGCTTCAATATTAATTATAATCTATATGTGGCTCTAAGGTTATTTCCAACATCATTTTTTTTAATTTTAATATTACTCATATTATTGTCTTAAGAAATTCAAGAATGTCGAATCTTACGAAGCTTGAGTTTGTTGCTCTTGATATCTCCGGTAAAAACTATTTATCTTGGATCCTCGATGTTGAAATCCGTCGCTAACGTATGAATTTGACCAGTAATTGAAAAATCGAGCGTCCACGACGAGGATTCTGCCACGGCAATGATTTTCTTGTGGCGTAATGATGAGGGCTTGAAAAATAAATATCTTACGATAAAGGACCCCCCTTGTCCTTTGGAAAATTTAAAAGGAAAGATATGACCACCAAAAACGGTTATCTTCCTAAAACTTAGATTATGATTGGATGCATTTAAGGTTGCGGGATTTCGAGCAGGTTCACGGAATATAATTATGTAACACCTCAAAATCGGCTCTAAATTGCAATTATGCGAGAAAATCACTTAATCATATATGTTAGGAAAAAACATACTCCACATTCGTATGCCGAATGTGCTCCTAAAAGCTGACAATATCGAGGAGGCGTATGTTTGCAAAATATATGAATTAATTTAAATGTCTCTTCTTATATTTGAACAAAATAATGAGTTGTTCTGCAAAATCACGATTCACGTCCGACTGGCTTTGCATACATCACGAGTGAATGTTGCATCTCGCCAATTAGTCGTGGTAGTGGTCGTTGGCGTGGGGCGAGGCTATGAGTGAGAAATAATTATCAATCCACGGGAGGTCATATCAATACCACAAAAAACCACAAGAAGTGGTCTAACAATATAGCACAGCAAGGGAAAGAACAATTTCAACCTCCTACGAATTATGAAAATAAATGTTATAAATGTGGTATGAAGGGGCATTGGTCATGTAATACCCCAAAATATGCCATAACAGTTTTATAACATATTTAGGGTATTTTGTAGGCATAATTTGAATTTTTCGTAATTTAAATGCAAACATGAAAATGGAGAAACCCGGAATTTGTACAAGATAAGTAAGGGTAAATTTGTAATTTATCAAAAGGGACCATGAAGTCGCTAAGATAAGAAGGTTATAGAATTAGAAGTGAAATATCATGCTTGATTTGCAAATAGAAAAGAGTTTGAGGACTAAGGCGAAATAAAAGGAGAATTTAAGACGAAAGAGGATAAGATCAAGTGGTCTCTCATTTTTTGAAGCGAAAAAAAGTGAAGAGAAAGAAAGAAGAAGAAAGGAAGAAGAGGGAGAAGAACAAAGGTATGGAAGTCTAGGTTTTTGTATGGAAACTATGATTTTGGTATGGATTATTGGACTTTTGTATGGAATTGTTTGATAAAGAAGAAACCATAAACCCTTTTTTATTTATTTATTTATGAAGATATGCTTTTAAAGATTATATGAAACGGATGAAGATCTGGAGAAGAATGGAACATACTTATTCAAACAAGAGAGCTAGTAGTTTAGAATGTGCATATATGGAATAAGAAAACAAAGGATGTTTAGAGACAATATTTCCTTAATACAATTATTCCCTCGCGAGGATTCTAATCCAACAAACCCAATCCAAAACACCACCAATATACTTCCGTAGGGTTCTTTTAGACTAGAATTAAGTAAAGGAGTAGTTTTATGTTTGATTTTCCCATACAAAACTAACTTGTAGCCTTGACTTGGCACACGGAATTGTCAAGCGAGGTTATCATTTTTTTGAAACTTATAACGCTTTAAAACTGTTTTATTCGTACTAATGTTAAGCATTTAACTTATACTATATTACAGCGCGGCGGATTACAAAATATATACAAGCTCCATATATGGAAGTGTTCAGCATTTACAGCAGTTACATTGTTTTACTAAAAAACAAAACATACTTATAAAAATAGACCAAAAGATCTTTAGTGGGCACTTAGTAGTGTGTTGGCCTTAGTTCTTCGATGTGGAGTGTCAGGACTTAGCATTTTATAAACATAAACATCATGCGGATGAAACACAGGTTAAGCTTATAGCTTAGTGGGAATTAATACATATGGATGACCTCTAATAAGGGTCATCACACTTTTATACACATGCATACTGTAAAACCCGGGAAAATTCAAATTTTCTGAAAAATGGTAAAATGGTATTTTCGGTCAAAATCCAAAATTTTTCTAGATCTCGGATGATGAAACGAACTTCACAGTTGGAATCGTCTCTCGAAATCTAGCTGCCATGTCGAATTTCATCGAATTTCGAGACAGTCGGAATTTTAAGTTTTTCAAGGCACGGATGTGAGTCTTAGGTATGACGGCCTGTGAGAGACATGTGATGTGACCAAAAGTCACAATACATGCACAGTGACGCGTATTTGCATGATTAGTGAGAGGATGGAGATTAATGACTTAGATTAAGCCATGTCAAAATCAAGCTAAAAGACCTTTGATAGAATTAAGTTAAAAGAGTAAGTAGATAAAGACTAAAAGAAGAATAGTGCCTCCATTTGGAGAAAACGTGCAGTAGGTGTGGATTTCAGATTTTAGAGAGAGAAAGAGTGACTTCTCTCTAGATTTCCCAGCGTTCGGACCGTCGGTTCTCGTCGGAGCAAGAAGCAAAGTTGTTCTAAGCGGCAAGGGCTACGCGTGGGCATCGATTTTGTGGAGTTCCAACAACTCAAGAGGTGGGACTTCTTACTTGTGGTTTATTCTTTGGTTAGAGCGTTTTAATGGATGGGGTTTGTTGAGCGCGGATGGCCGTGTTTCGATCTCAAAATTTTTGAACCAGTGGAGAAAATCCCTATATTGTGTAATACCATAGACAATGCGACCTAGGGTTTCCTTTGTTCACATGATATGTTGTGTGATTTTTGTGTGTGGTTTGGAGTGATTCAAATGAATTGCTTGGATTGTTATTAGCCCGTGAGCTAATTTTGGTGTTATTGATTGTGAATTGAATAACATGAATTATGAATTAATTTTGTTAATATATACATAGTAAAATATATTGGCATGAATTGTTTGGAAATGGCATAATGCATTCCATATGCTGCAAGGACACCACAGATGGTAGGTGTGAGTGTATGACATGAAGAAAATGAAGAAAAGTGAAAACGGTTGTGAAGAAAGATTTGAGGAAGATTTTCGAAGGAATTGCCTTGGAGAGTTGTCAATAGTTCATCTCGGAGCGGACCGAGACTATTTCGGAGGAATTGCGAGCAATTCACCTCGGAGGGTTGTCGATAGATTTCTTGAAACTTCGGTAGTATGTTTCGAACAAAAACCTTTGTTTTGAAAGCGTATTTTCTACATTTGACTTAGGCATGTGTGAGAGTCGGTGAGGGACTTCGAGGACAGTTGAGTATGTAAGGCGTTGAGTAGGATCGTGTATTTGCTTGAGGTGTGATTAGTTTGCCATTAAATGTGCATAGGTGGAGTAACCCATGTAGGAAATTATCACTCACGGGCATTGCTCATACAATGAGAGAAATAATTATTTAAGGCATAGGAGTGTACGGGAGGACGGGCGCTCACTAGAGGCTGCGCTTTAGAAAGAAAGCGGATTGTAGAAGCTTTATTTTTCTTTGTAAAACATATATTAGAACTCTAACTTTTTTGATATATGTTTTTGGTTAAGAGTAATGTAATAACTCTTGAACTATTGTTATATAATTGATGTATTCTTGATAAGTATTGATGTATGGGCCTAAGTGAATTCGTTTCTTGATGTATAGTGCCGCCAATATGAGGCAAGAGGTATTCACGGAGTTGACGGGTTGTCGGCAGAGACACCCCCAGGATTTGGGGCATCACACATACACATCTAACAAATCATATCATTTAAACATGCTTATACATATTTCATATTTACTTATCATACCATGTTTCATTTCTTATCATTTTACACCTTGCTTCATGTTCTTGTCATAATATACTTGTCATCGCATAGCGGTGCTATGCTTCTCTTATCGTATCATATCATTTCATATGTCATATTCAAGTCATTTGTTTTATGTTTTCATGCACATAAACCTTAAGTAGATAAAGAAACTATAAGGGCCCGAAGGAGCTGTACTCCTTTATGCGAAGCAGTGGTATAAGGGCCCGAAGCGCTGACTATCATTATGCGAGACAATGACCATCATTAAATTTCAAGAAAGTATTGTAATGACTCAAAAGCGGGGCCCAATGATCGGTATCTTTGAGACTTGTTTTCCTAATAAGCATGCCTATCTATCTCTCTACGGGTTCTAGCGAGACAATCCATGTGTATTTTATGTTGTTATATCCACTCATGTTCCACGAATAATTGTCATTTGGTAATCATGTATGATATTTACAATCATTATTTGTATCTTTGTATTTTTTCATATCCTCATTATAACATGAATAACTATAGTTTACCATTTATGCTTATAAATATTCACCTATCTTAATTTCATCCAAGCTGGATGGATTCCTAGATTTAAGGCTTTCCATAGAGTCAAGAATTTCCAAAACGGAGTTCGGACTAAGAAATTATGACCGTCTGAAGTTGGAGGCTTCCTATGAACAGTGACTACGAGCAGCTTGTGGGGGCCTACTGGCTTTTTTCATGATTTCTGATTGTCTTGAGTTCCAATATCATTAAGATATATATTAATGGATTTTAGACTAAAAGGGATTTTCTGAGTCAAAGAACACATCCAAGAAAGTAAGAGTTAGGGCAGAAGAAATTATGACCGTAAAGTTGGAGCTTCCCATGAGCAGTGACTCTGAGGCAACCGGCGAGACCTCTGTTTCGTGATTTTGGACCTAATACAGGTTCCAATATTATCAAGATATATATGGATGGATTCTAGACTCAGGTCTTACCAAAGTCGAACATCAAAGGAGTTAGGACAAGAAAATCATGACCATCCGAAATTGGGGCTTCCACGTGAGCAGTGGCTGAGTAACGGCAAGGCCCTCTTTGTTTCGTGATTTTTGGACCTAATATGAGTTCCAATATTATCAAGCTATATATGGATGAATTCTAGACTCAAATAGATTTCCATAGAGTCCAAGAACAACCGAAAGGAGTTTGGACGAAGAAATTATGACCATCCGAAGTTGGAGAAATTTTGACAGCATCTCCGCAAAACTGATATTTCCTTATTTTGTTATTCCTCGGCAGGATTACAATCAACCAACCCAAATCCAGGCACACCAATATACTAAGTAGGGTTCTTTTGAACCCCAGGTGTAGTGGTTTTATGGTTTGATTTTCCCATCACAAAAACATAAACACCCATCAAAGTTCCATACCTGAATTCCAAACATTACATACTAAAATCCATAATTTTCTATACAAAACCTAAACTTCCATACCTTTGTTTTCTATCTTCTTCTTGCTCTTCTCTTCTCTTCTTCTTCCTCTCTTCACGTTTTTTGCTCTCCAAAATGAAATATGATCTGCATCCTCTTTTGTGCTTAGTGTCCTTTTATTTCACTTTAGTCCTCAAACTCTTTTCTATTTGAAAATCAAGTTATGCATATTTCACTTTAGCCTATAACCTTCTTATCTTATGACATTTGTGTCCCTTTTTGATAAATTACAAATTTACCCTTGCTTATCTTGCTTTGTTTAGGGTTTCTCCATTTTCATGTTTGCATTAAATTAAGAAAATTCAAATTATACCTATAAAAATACCTAAACATGTTATAAAGCGGCACATATTTTAAAGGTATTGGCTCCCCCTTAAGAAATTTAGTCCTCTAAATTTTTACATAGTGAAGAATTGAGGATGCTCTGAGTGCCAGGCTCCAAGTAGCTCTTCCCACCTTAACAGTGTTTACTTAGAGCACTTTCACTAATGGTACTTGCTTATTCTGCAACTGTTTCACTTGATCTTATCCTCTTTTGGTCTTAATTCTCCTTTCATTTAGCTGGTCTGCTCAAACTCTTTTCTATTTACCAGTCGAGTTATGCGTATTTCACTTTAGCCTATAACCTTCTTATCTTATGACTTTTGTGTCCCTTTTTGATAAATTACAAATTTACCCTTGCTTATCTTGTACAAATTGGATTTCTCCATTTTCTGTTTGCGTTAAATTCTGAAAAATTCAAATTATACCTACAAAATACACTAAATATGTTATAAAGCTGTTAGAGCGTATTTTGGGAGTATTACAGAATCACATCATCTATCACAGGTTGACCATTTAGTTAAACTTTGCAAACCTCGCAGGAGAAAGGTAAAGAAATAGAAACAAATTTGGATTAATGGTGACGATCCGGTGGATATTACTCATCTTGATGTCTCAGATTTTTTTGAAGATCCAAATGGCAAAATTGATCACTTAGTTAGTGATGGAAATGTTCGCATCAATTAATATTTTTATTGTCTTTGGATGTTTTATGCATTTTTGTTTCGTGAGTTTTTTATAGTGTGTTTTTTTCTTTATTTATTTGAACGCAATGCTTATTTGAATTTATTTAATATACATTTTATTTTAAGGTATGGATCTTTGTGTTGGATCACTCGGTTCCAAGATAAATGGTGGAGAGATATGTCTAGCAGATAGTGCTACTACTCCATCTGATTCTTCGAATCAAAATATTTTCCCACATAACATTAGTTAAAGCTAATAAATACAATCTGGAGTCCCTACGAGACTTGATTGATGGTTCAGGGAGGCCACTATTATGTTACCATGTGGCACGATATTCCCATATGATGCCTTATATTAGTAGATCAAGAAATCTGTACAGTTTTAAGATATACGTCATAATGGATATCATATTGAGACCACATATGACAATAAGAATATTTATGCATTACTCTCATATTGTTTTGAGCCCGAAGCACGTAGTAGAAAAATTGCCTCCTTTTTCTTCAAGATTATATTATACCACAATAACAACAATTGAATTAAATATGGTGATGAGCGAGCTCACCCCGAATATTTTTAATGCTTTGGCATGATAGACTTAGGCACCCGGAATTACGACAATGATGGCGAATTATTGAAAAATTCACATGGACATCCATTAAAACGAGAAAGGTTCTTTTGTCTAGTGATTATCCATATAGCTTGTTCACAAGGAAAATTGATTGTTAGACCATCTCATACAAAAGTCCTTGTTGAATCCCAACATTTTGGAGCGAATCCAGGGGGACATATGTGGACGATTCATCCGCCATATGTGGACCATTTCGTTATTTCATGGTGCTAATAGATGCCTCATCTTGATGGTCACATGTCTGCTTGTTATCTACCTGTAATGTTGCACTTGCCAGGCTCCTTGCTCAGATCATAAGGTTACAAGCACATTTTTCAGATTATCCAATCAAGAAGAGTCATCTCGATAATGCTGGTGAATTAATATCTAAAGCCTTTGATGATTATTGCATGTCAGTTGGAATTGAGGTGGAACATCCGATTGCTCATGTACATACACAGAATGGCTTAGCAGAAGCCTTTATCAAACGACTCCAACTGATTGCTCGACCTTTACTTATGAGGACAAAGTTACCTATTTATGCCAAGGACGGAGCCATTCTACATCTTTGCGACATTGGTTCGCGTTCGGTATTTGTTAATCACAGCAATCCACCATTTCAATTGGTACTTTGTCAAATTCCAAATCTTTCACATTTACAAGTGTTTGGATGCACTGTATAAGTTCCAATTGCACCTCCCTAGCGCACAAAAGGGATCCTCAATCGATCGGGGAATATACATTGGTTTTGATTTACTATCAATCTTAGTATCTTAAACCTTTGACGAAGCGTTTTTGGGAGGCAAGATTTGGGATTGCCATTTTATTGGCTTCAATTTCAGTCGTTAGGGGAGATAAGCTAAGAGGAACGGCGTGAAATTGGCCCGAATTATCATCGCATGTCTCATCTCGACCAGCGCCTTTCGATGTAGGAAGTATAGAGAATTACTCATCTTTAGAATTGCCGACCCGATTGCACGATGCATTTCTGGTCTGACTAAAGTAACCAAGTCCTATATACCGGCTGCAAACACACCAACAAGGATCAATATACCAATTGGAAAAACTGCTATTATGGCAGCTAATGAATCATCTATGACACGCCTGAAGCATGGTCGACCCTTGGGTTCAAAAGATTTAATTCCTTGGAAGAGGAAAATAAAAGGGTAACAAAACCCCAGTCTTGAAGAAAATAGCACTCTTGAAGAGGCTACTCCCCCTGATTTCTAAAATCACCAACTGAAAAAGTGTCATTGAAGTGACACATGCCCTTGAAAGGAGCAATAGTCCACGAAGAGATACAATATCATGAAGATGCACAAGTACTTGCAAATGATGAAATTTCCATAAATTATGCATCCACCAGGGAATTGTGGGGTCGTACAAAAGTGGTTATTAATGAGGTATTTTGCTTTGCATGAGCCACAAAATTTTTAAAAGACGATGATGATCATGAACCATACAGAGTCGATGAATGTTGCAGTAAACATGATTGGTCAAAGTGGAAAGAAGCAATCATTGATTGAGCTCTCTAGCAAAACACAAAGTATTTTGACTGTAGTCCCAACACACAATGATATGAAACACAGCATGGGTTACAAATGGGTGTTTGTAAGAAAGCAGTAATGATAAAGTAAATTTCTAGATACAAAAGCCGTCTTATGGCACAAAGTTTTTCACAAAGACCTGGGATTGATTACGACGAAACGTATTCACCTGTGATGGATATTATTACGTTTCAATAGTTAATTAGTCTGTCGGTCTCGAAGGGTAGACATCTCACGTCTAAGCCGGATGTAAATGCATATTTGTATGGTATGCTAGAAAATGATATTTGTATGAAAGTCCTTGAAGGAATTTAGTTGCCTCAAGTAAACACATCACAACCATGAAATATGTACTCAATTAAGTTAAGACAATCATTATATGGCTTAAAACAATTTGGAAAATGTGGAAGGCATAATCGTACAGCGTGAGTATTTGATCAGGATAAGGTATATTAACAATCCTATATGCCCTTGTGTTTTTATAAAGAAATCAGAATTAGGATTTGCTATCCTTGCAGTATATGTTGATGATATAAATTTATTTGGGACTCCTGAAGAGCTCACAAAAGCAGCTACATATTTGAACGATGAGTTTGAGATGAAAGACTTAGGAAAAACTAAATATTGTCTCGGTTTGCAAATCGAGCATAAGTCTAATGGAATTCTCATACATCAATCAACATATGTCGAAGGTATTAGGCTCAATTAACATGGACAAAGCACACATCCATTGGAGTTCTCGATGATTGTTAGATCCTTGATCTTTAAAAAGATCCTTTTAAATTGAAGAAAATGAAGTACTACTTAGTCCTGAAATTGCACCATATCTTGGAGTGCAATTGGTGCTTTGTTATACTTAACACAGTGTCTGAGGCGGATATTGCATTTTCAGTTAATTTGTTGGCAAGATGCAGCTCTGCACCAACTCGAAGACATTGGAATGGCGTGAAACATATCTTACGTTACCTTCATGGGACTATAGATTTGGGTTTATTTTATTCAAAGGAATCAACTCTAAAAGGATATGCAGATTCTAGATACCTTTCTGATCCTCACAAGACCCGCTCACAAACAAGGTATGTATTCACATATGGCAATATTGCAATTTCTTGGCGATCAACTAAGCAGACTTTAACTACCACTTCCTCTAATCACTTTGAGTTAATTGCACTCCATGAAGCAAGTCGTGAATGTATATGGTTAAATCAATGGTACACACACATTCAGAATGCATGTGGGTTACCTTTGATTACAAGCATTCCAACAACAATTTATGAAGACAATGCTGCGTGTATTGAACAAATCAAGAAAGGATACATCAAGGTGAGGGCAGAGCATATCTCACCAAAGTTTTTCTTCGCTCCACGAGAGTCTAGAAAGTCATAAGAGTGAAGTGGAAGCAAATAAGATTGGTGATAATGTTTGCGGTTGGAAATTTACCAAAGCTTTGCCATCATCAACATTCAAAAAAATTGACATATGATGCTCCAGTCGTCGAGTTTGTGATCGATCAAATTGATACTCATTAGAAGTATTATCTTAAAGTCCTCTTATGCTTGGACATATGCACGTTGTACTCTTTTTCCTTCTTCCAGGTTTTTCCCACTGGGTTTTACTGACAAGGTTTTAACGAGGCAGTTTCTTTCGTGCATCCAACATCACTCTAAGATTTACAAAATGTTGTACTTATTTTCCTTCCTTTATTTTTACTCCATGGTTTTTTAGCAAGGTTTTAATGAGTCACATTATCTTAGGATGGTGGGCATCCAAGGGGGAGTATTATAATAATGGTGGATGACCACCCATATTCTTCATTACGGTGGATGACCACCCATATTCTGCCTAAGTACAAACCCCCCTTACCATTAAGGCTTGTGATCCTTCCTTTACCCTTTTGTCTTTTCATATTCAAGATTGTGAGCCTATAAAAAGGAGGACTTAGATCCTTTGAAGAAATAAATGAAAGATACGAATTTCTTATCTAAACTCTTCTACATTTTCATTACTTTCACAACATTAATTAATTTGTGTCATAGCGGCTGTAGTGAACAATTCATGAAATGAAAAAGACTAATACTTATTTGCTTATGATTTGTCAGCTCCCTCAAGCAATAAATAATTTAAAGCCTTAGGTTGGCATGAATTTATGTAGTGCTTTTAGAAATAATACTTTTGTATTCGAAATGTTCTTTAAAAGTGCACAAAGATATTAATTTAAGATCAGAGATGGATAATCAAGGTCTTAACATAGTTTAAGACAAATAGAACTATTGGTTCCCAAAACACCTTTCATTCTTTCTCGTATCTTGCATTCTTCTTCATATATATATATATATACAAGTTCATGCATTTCCATCTTATAACCTTTTTCCCTTCTATTCCCGGAATATTTGTGAACATATTTACTTTAACTTTCTTCATTTTATAAAGAGATTTAATATTATAATGACATATTAATTCAGAAAATATTCCATATGATATTCTTTTTATACAAAAAAAAAAGAAGCACTTTTATTAATGAGGAATATTTGGAGACATTTTTAAATAAGTAGAAGCAGTCTTGTATCCTTCCTTGGATATCTTCTAATATATATATATATATATATATATATATCAGTTCCGGCAAAATATTAACATATTCTTCACCTGAAGCAACCTGGTATTTGGCATGAGACCTGGTCAAAACTATTACAGCAGGATCAATGAACCAAGCACTTGAATCTCGTATATCACAGACATATTAGCCGGCAAGAGGTAACTCAGAGGTTATCAAAATATTAATTAATACAAACACTTGATCAATTAAGTAGTTTAATTCTTCCTAATTTAGACTTTTGTAATTAAAATTTCTGAGACTAGTTAAAGTTGGAACATGTCAGGATTCTTCATCTATAAATACTGTCCTTAGTCCCTCAAGGTACAAATCCAAGAAACTAATAGATTACTCAAAAAGTATTCACTGTATAACCTGAAGAAGATGAACACACTCCTTGCATACATTGCTCTCTTGGCTATGGCATTTTCTCTTGTGTCGGCCTCTGATCCCAGTCCTCTTCAGGACTTCTGTGTAGCTGTCAATGATACACATGAAACCGGTAAAATACTAGTCTTTTATCTATAGTATTCTGGTAAGGATGGATTTGATATGTATATATATATATATATATATTCTCGTTAGTCCTAATACATTTGTTGCTTAATTTGTAGTGTTTGTGAATGGGAAATTCTGCAAGGATCCAAACTTGCAACTGATGATTTCTTCTTTTCAGGACTTCGTCTTCCCGGGAAATACATCAGACAAAGTTGGGTCGTTGGTGACACCAGCTAACGTGGCTCAGATACCTGGACTCAACACCCTTGGTGTTTCCAGCTCAAGGTTGACTATGCACATCACGATTCTCAACCCTCCCGCATGCCCTCGAGCAAGCGAGATCGCATTAAATGACTGACTCTCTAAAGCTCAAGCTTGTAAGTTTGGGTTTAATATGAATATCATGCTTCAACACCCCGCCGCCGCGTGCATCGGCGTCTCGTGCGTGGAGGCGCAGGAAGTCCATTATGGACTTTGAATAAACATGGGGATTAAATTCGCAGGGAGAGGATTTGGGCAAGGGACCTCCCGCATAAACCAAGCTCGATGCCATGTTAAATGACCAACTCTCCTAAACCCAGGCTTTTAGGAGAGTTGGTCGTGCTGATCCTCCTTGCTCGTCTTGGGGCACGTTATATGTGGGGTTTGTGACATCTAATCCGGCAGCCTCTTCTCGAAGGTTCTTTACAGGGAGATGTTTCGTCTTCCCAAGGTCTAATTCACTTCGGTGAATGTGGGAACCAGCAAAGGCCGCAGGGATTTCAACGTGAGTAGCGAGAATCGGGAGTGATCACCATTGCAAAATGCGGTGTTTGGATCCATGCGTGATATCGGTACGATGTTCTTACAAAGGCCTTCAAGTTGACAAGAATGTGGTGGAAAATCTTGGAGTCTCGGTTCATAGGCTCAACGTGGAGATATATCGGCTAATCATCCACAACCATTACCATAAATGGATTGTTTAAATGCGGCCAAGTGAATCGTCGGGTTGTTGGATATAGTGAATGAAATGGATGACATTCCTTGGATAATTCTCTATTAATTCTTTGGATTTCGATTATAAGAAATAATTATTTGGATTTGGGTTATAAGAAATAATTATTTGGATTTCGATTATAAGAATTTAATGACACTTAATGAATAGAGATTAATGACATTGATGAATAATTTATTTCGAATTCTAAACGTTTGGGAAATAAAAGGTTTGGCATTCCAAAGGTCGATCTCTCCTCTATATAAGGTTGTCGGTGTTGAAGAATATAGTAAAAGAGATCGTCCCGAGTCTTGAGTTTTCCTCGCTTTCGTCGTTTTGTCGACGGTGATAAATAACGTCGTCGGTTCGCGGAATTGGTGGCAAGAGGTGCTTTTATCGACCATTCGTACCGTTTATCTTGGGCGACAGACGTAGAATTTCAAAGCACCAGGAGCGAATTTGTGTTAAGGAAATTGTAATTTCACAAGACTCGGTTGTTTTAAACATTATATTCCTCATTTCTTATTAATTTAATTTATTTTGGTTTCTTGAAAAACCATTATTTTTCACTGGCATTATGTGTATGTTGCTTGGCGTGTTCAAAGCAATGGTTTATGCATTGGGGTTTTACACACAACAGAGACAATTTGTTCTAACAAGGTTTTGCATATCAAGCGAAAATAATTATATGTAATTTTCATCACTGCTATCCAATAAATTTCATTCTTTGTTCATCCTAATGGCAAATCTCTTATACCATGTGTGAACCTCGCATTTTTAGTTATTATGCATTTCTCACTTAAAATACGAGACTTATTTTATATTTTTGTAAAACCATTTTTAGAAAACGGTTTATCAACACTTATTTTTGTTTTATTTTAAAAGGGAAAAATAAAATAAGAAATAAAAACCCTAAATGTGACTCTTGATAAAAAAAGGTAGGTTTAGGAAAAACCGAGTCTAAGTCCGAAGCTCAGATTACGTAGCACCCCTCTAAACCCCTAAAATCGAGTTCCTACTAGACAAAATAAGAAAAATATGACTTCATACCCTTGAATTTGCTAGGCACTATTCTTTCACACCCTTCAATTTTCTTAAGGACGTAGGAAATATCAACACTCCGATAATGGAGGCGGTCCTGGGAGTGACGTAGGGGCACCACCGCCGCCGCCATAACTGCCACCACCACCGCCGCCCTCCTCATGCTTCTTACCATCTCGTGTTTTTTTCTTTCTTTTCCTCCCACGCAATTAATCAGAGGGCTTTTCCAAAATATAGAAACGATGTAGGACCCAAAATTAATTTTTTATATTGGGAATATTTGTGTTATGGAGTCCTCATTTGATTTATTAAAATTATAATTAAAATATTTGAAAATCTTTGATTTCAAGAACATTTGATAGAGGATAAAATGTTGATAAATTATTCGACAAATTTTAGATACCACCTTTATAAACCATAGGGGTGGAGTGCAGTTGTCGTGACTCTTTATCGAATATTTTATCGCTTTTTTTATTAAATATTTTAAAATTATAAAACTTTAATGCTTGGTTTTGTCTTTTTTATCATAATTTTAGATAAATGAAATGAAATTTCATCCTGTATTTTCCAATTTATATTTGGAAAAATATAAAATGTTCTCCCCCATGGTGTTCTCACCGGAGGTTGGCTGAGGATACATAAAGTACATGCATAAATGACTATAAATGTGTGTTATTGTTTTTGGTTTTCACATTGGTCGGAGTCGGTCAACAATGGAGAAAATGTCACTTTCATGATGAATATATAGGAAGAAAATTCTATGTAGTCTTTCTCGAATGTGGAACTTGTGTCTAAGTATTGGAATTTATTAGTTAAAGCAGCTCACAAAATTCTCAACTGCGTGCATGTGACCAGGGTCGGAGCTAGGATATGATTTCGGAGGCGGTGACGGGCTGCGCCTTTAAATGTATATGCCTGCTTAAATTTTTTATAAAATTCTCGCCTATGTCAGATAGTTTGAGCCTCGTCCTTATTATACTCCCCTAAATCAATAAAATCTTATACCATTATACTATTATTCAAAGTCTATTAATATATGTTCCTCATGAACTAAATTTTTGGATTTGCCATTGAGAGGGGCATGTTCATAGTGTAAGTTTTGGCAAAAAGGATGGCTCTAAACCAATGATAGAGTGCTGATGAAGTTTATTGGGGCATAAAAGCTTCTTGTCGGGTTCGATGTTTTAGACGTAAAAGGGAAATTTAGAAAAAAAAAAAAAAAAGAGTCACGGTAGGTGCCTCATGCGACTTTGCTCATATTTTGGTCTCGTTGAGAGTTACATTTTATTTATTTTTTTATTTAATGTTATCATATATTATGTATTAAATAGTACTTTGACTGGTTAATTAAGATATTGTTGGAAAATCCTATGGTATTTTTTAGATTGTGTTTGGTTTCCAAAAGTACAAGGAAACGAAAAAATGATAAGAAAAATTATTTGATTATGTTTGCTTGTCTAATAAAAAATTTCAATCATATTATACTTAGTTCAAGTGATAGAGTGTTCGTCATTTCAAACAGGCAAAGGGCATAGGAAGAGGAGGTCGATTCGAGTGAATAAGAAACCAATTCTTATATTGAAACTAAAGTGTATTAAATAATAATAATAATAATAAAATAAAAAATTTCAAAGAAAATCAAAATAAAATATAAATAACATTATAGAAAATTACTTAGAATATATCTTACAAATTCTTAAATTATTTAATCTTAATAATGGTTGGTTAAAATAAATAAAATTAATTTGAAATAGTAAATAAAAAATAATATATCGTATTTAATCCTACTTTTATTTTTCTTTAATTTTTTGTCCTGCTATTTTTCCCTCCTTGTAACCTTAGCATGCACTCCAAAACATGATATCTATAAAAAACATGAAATCTGTAAACGACATTCAATCCATCTTAGGTAGAGCAGTTGTACTTCGTTTTTTTGTAAGGTGATGATTCCATACTTTTTCAAATTAGACCAAGAATGTTAGATTAAATTATTTATTTATCTATTTTCGTTTATTGGTAAGTTCTTGTTCTAATACTTAATTAGATTAGTCATTTAACATTTCTAGTAAATATATAAGTATTTTATTATTTAGTTTCATTATTCAGTATTCATCAGAATAAAGAAGCACTAGGTTTTTTTCTCAATTGAGTTTGCCGATTTTGAACCCCAAATATTATGAATTTTCGTTTATTGGTTGTATGGGAATGGTAACAGAACAGGTTGTTTTTGGGTGAGTTCGAATATTGTTTATTATTACCCCACCGACGATTAATAACAAAAATAATTTAAGATCAGGTTATTTTTAAGCGCCGGCTAGCCCTCAGACCTTTGGCCTCGGGCAGCATAAGTCCTTATATGTGCTATTTCTCCCATTTTATGAGATGATTGTTTTAAGCTTTCGACAGCTAGCCCTCGATGGCTCTAGGCCTCGGGCAGCATAAGTCTCTATTGGCGTTATTTCTCCATGAGATGACCTCTATGAGATGATTATTTTATGCTTTTGGTGGCTAGCCCTCGACGAACCTTAGTCACGGGCAGCATAAGTCCCTACAGGTGCTATTTGTACCTTTTTATGAGATGATTATTTTATGCCTTTGGCAGCTAGCCATCGATGACCCTTGGCCTCGGGCATCTTAAGTCCCCACAGACATCCTCTCCAATTTCATGAGATGATTGTTTTATGCTTTCGTTGGCTAGCCATCAACGACCATAGACCTCGATGACCAAGCAACACGTTCTTGGGTAAGGTCAACCCACTTTAGCCAAGCTCCCTCCAAAACCTTCTCTAGCTAAGGGACTCAAGAGTCGGCCTTCACCTTGTTGTACAACTCTCGAGCCCACATATGGGACAGACGGTTCAACTGGTGCTGCTATGTGTCATAGTGCTTTGCCATATAGACACCAAATATGCTCATCTGTGGCAATTACTATATCTAGAATTGTCATCTATATAAGACAAGACCAGAAAGGTTTAGCGCCATGATGACTTTTGCGGCGTGCAACAACCATAGAGTCTAGCGTCATTCCAACCATAATGGTTTGAAAAGACGCTAGGGGGGCTAGTGGAATGGCTTGAATAACACACGTGGCATTCGTATGGGTGACTCGAACATTTATGTAGGTAACCCGAATCCAATCACATGACAGTCATGTGAGTGACTCGAGCTCAATAGGCAGGAAGATCTGGCATGACCCCCAGCTCAACCACCTAGGGCATCAAGGTGGATGTGATCGAATACTCGAGCAAACAGGCCGCCTCAGACATGGGAGGTAAAGCAAACGGAGAATGCATTGTTGTCCACCTCGATAGACATTACTGTGTAGTTATTGTATAACAGTTAATGTATAAATTAATGAGTAACGTAAGGACATTGAAGGTCACTCATAAACGCCCATCTCATAACTGTCTACAATGTAACTCCGCACAATGGGTAATAATGTATGGGGATATACCCGGAAATGGATCCGATTCTTTTTTGGAGAAGTATTAAACAAATTCTTTTGGAAAGACACAAAACCTTTCTAATGATGAACCGACTTTGTCTCTCAACCCTCAAACTTTATGAAATGGCAATGAGGAACATGAAGAAGATACAAGACTGTTTAGATTCGATTAAAGGTCCGGATGATGCATTTCTCTCAAGAGTTCAAGGTTATGTTTGATTCCTAAGAAATTTGAAGGAAAAAGCATGTTTATTCTAGGGGTTGAGGAAAATGCAAGAAAAGAAAGAAAAATATAAGGAAATAAAGTAAAAATAACGTGAAAATAGAGTTAAATCTAACCTATTATCTTTGCCCAGCATTTCAAACTCATTTTATTCATTTGTTTCATTAATATAATATTAAATAATTTAAAAATATATAAGTTTACAAGTGACTTCATTTATATTTAATTTTTTTGAGATTTTTTATTATACAACCAAACATAAGAAAATATTTTTTTCAATATATATTTTTTCCTCAGTTCCTTTTGGGCAACCAAACACGAAGTAAAAATCTACATAAAATCATTTATTAAAATTAAGGATGATAAAACCCGATATCAGTTGGGAATGAGAAGATTTATGAGTATATAATCCAATTGATGAGGCGGCACAGGAAAAACTTAAAACAAAACCATGAAGGCTTAAATCCAAAGTGGACAATTTCATACTAATTTGGATAAGGAATGGTCTATAAGGTTTCCAAATAAGTGATATAGGAATCAGGTTCAAGCTTAACCATACGAGTTGAAGCCGAACAAAATGATACGATGGGGCCTTTGGTAGATGGTGATTCACATAGGACATGTGATTGAATGTAGTGAAATCCCAGGTTGGTTAAGCTCGATGGGAGCTTTGTTCGAAAGATTATTAAGATAGCGCCCAAGTGCCGCCAAATATCACCATATCGGTTAGAATTAGAAGGCTTTGTAGGTATATAAGCATGGATAACATCCCATTGGTATGAGGCATTTTGGATGGAAAACCAAAAAAGCTTCGACCCAAAATAGACAATATCACAACAATATAGATAAGAAAAGGATCCACGAGTTTGGTTTCTCCCATTCATTCGTGTTTGGTTTAATTCTTTTTGTCTATAAAAATGTGTGGCATTGTAAAAGGTTTGCAATTCTAGTGGCAAAAAAGGTTTCTCTCTTCCCCTTCACTATAAACTCCTCTGTTCCTGCCCAGCTGCAAATTCACACGACACCTTTCACATTTCTCTTTCATTCTCTTCTTTTTTCCGCACATCACTACTTCTTTTCTCATCCACCTTCATGGGTTTTCAACTTTATATTTTCTCCTCCATACTAAATCTCTGAATAAAGATTTCATTTAATCCAAACCCTGCTTCTCTGTTCTTCCTCAGTTTTAGTTTATATTTCTGTTTTGTTCCTCATTTTAATCCTAAAAAACGTCCTTCCCCCTTCTTTCATTTTTCATCCTCGTTTCCCTGTTTTATCACATTTGAATGCCAAATCGAAGTTCTCTGTTCCTCCCCTGTTTCATCTCTTATATCAGCTGTTCAACTTCTCTGTTCTTCCCCTGTTTCCTTTCTTCTGTTTTATTTCGTTTTAGCTTTGCCTAACATGTCTTCCAATGTGTGCCAACGGTTGCAGTCATGTCTGGAGCCCATGATAATCGAACCACGAGCTTCAAAGATCAAATTGGCTCCAAAAAAACCCAACTTTTCGCGTTCATTGGGCAGCAAAAAACCCAAACAGCAGCCTCTTGATAAAGAAAACAATGGCAGTAGGAGAAAGCCTGTGGATGATGGTGACCTTGAAGGCCGCAAAAATGGTGAATTAGGCTGTTGGGGACTTCACATCCAAGCTCACCAACACTTCCTACGCCTACAAGGAAGCATTTGACAATGAAAAATCATATGTTCATCCCTCTAATGAAAGAGCTCCACATCCATGATTTTTAGACCAAAGAGCTTGGAAATGTGCACAGAGAGTTTAGGCAGCAGAGCAAGGAGGATTACAGCAAAATTGACGATGAAGTTCCTTTGCTATCAAGGAGTGGGAAGAAATTCACAGCTGGGGAGACGTCGAAACAACCTGAAATCAGGCCAACTAAGAAGACGAATCGAAACAGAACCTTTCCTCCTCCCCTATCATCTATCAGCAGCTTGGACTGTGTCCAGGTCCGGCCTCACCGGGCCGGCGGTCGCCTGGTTATAAAGGCAGTTAGTGTTAGCACTTGTCACAGCTACTTCCTTGCTGAGCGGGGAGATGGCAGGCTGAGGCTTCGTTTTTTCGAGGGCTGCTCTCAGGATTTTGACCATGAAGATGAAGATGAAGATGAAGATGAAGATGAAGTTTTCGAGGAAGTTGAAGATTTTGAAGTAGGAGAAGAGGAGGAAGAGAATTATTGTGAAGATAGAGATGAGGATGACAATGACTCTCTGTACTGGTGTGAGGACATAAAAGGAAATAGTAGAAATGTTGGGGTTGAAATTGGAATAGAAAATTTGCAAAGGCCCACAAGGTGTATGGAAGGTGTTGGGCATGAGGACAATAGTCTTTTAAATTGTGAGGCCCTTTGGGTTGCTACTTAGGGTATTTTGTCATAAACCATAAGATATGATAAAAGTTATCATTTCTTATAAAATTAAAAAAATATAAATGTATATTATATTTTATTAAAAAATTAAAATTATTATTTTATAATGATTTTTTTTCTTTTTTTCTTTTTCTTATTATTGGTTATTATAATTGTTACAATATTTAATATTTTTTTAGACGAGTCTCTTTCTTTGAATGTTATCGAGCACGCTTTTTTATATTTCCCTTCGAAATAACCTTTAATGTTTTTTTGAAAAGAAAATAACCCTTAATATTGGAGTTAGATGAATGCATATTATTATTTAATAATATAAAGTTTAATATATGAATATTTTCATTTTAAAATGTCTGATAATCTAATGAATTCGTATATCTCTTGGAATTAGAGGATGAATAATGTTTTTGACTATTTGGTGAAGTGATGTTATTTTAATAGTTGATTCCTTTTAACATGAAAAATTACTTCTTTTTTATTTAAAAGTTTTATTAATCAAAATGATATAGTTAATAGTCACTTAACAACATTGCAATACTTGTTGAGTGGCAATTTGAAAATTCTTATATCTCTCAATGCAAATGTGTATGACTCTACTATGAATAATTGGTTCTAAGAAACCAATATGAATGCTGGTCCATTCATTTGATGTCCATGAGATTCCAATGCTAGTGGTTTCATTAAAAGCTTCAAGTTATAAAATCACAAGTCATATTATCAACTTCAAATATTGGCATATTTATTTGTCAAAGCAATGCAATTTTAATCGTTGGATTATAGGATATTTTAGGCTAACGCTCTATCTATCTTAATAATAAATAAAAGGGCTGGCTTTTTGCTCGGTTGATTACTAAAGAAGGCTCTTGACCCGGTAAGTTTATTCTAGCTTTCCATAGGAGACCTTTGGGTATATGGCTCTCGATTGTTCTTTAAAAGACCACATTAACCAAATTGTTATTATTATTAGTAAACACTTAACAACATTACGTTTGGGTGGAAATTTGAGAATTCTTTCATAGCTTAAGGAAAAAAATACCTATGCATCCTACTTTCAAATGTTGGTCCTAAGATAGCACGTGTTGTTGGAAAAATAATATATGTGAGCCTATGTATGTTATTAAGTGTACAATTGCTATTATATATATTTTTACCCAAAATAAAATTGATCTAACTAATGTTAAATAATGGGTTAAAACATATAATAAAGTATGGTATATTATGTGTAGATATTGGATAGTAAATTCTTGATTTTATGATGGCCGAAATCGGAATATTACTAATTTGGTTTTGGGGTTATGGTCCTATATATCGTATTATTGTTATTTTAGAATATATCATTAGAAAAAACGAGAAGAATCTCGGATATCGTATTGCTCTGAGGAGATCAAAATCCACAATCATTAACAACCTATTATGTTTTCGTAACATTATTATTCTTAATGTTTTGATATAGATCTTGAGACTATTTGGTTTGGATTAGAAACTTTATTAACATTGATGCTCATGGATAGATGATTTTGTATTTAATCCGGTTATTTTAACAATTGGTATTAGAGCTAATGGTTTTATGTTGAATTATTAAGAATACATTTTTTTTAAGGTTTTTTTTCAGTTTGATTTATGTGGGTTGTATTTCAAATCTACCGAATTTTTTTTTTAAGGACGCATGGCCTTTTTTTTTTAATAATTCTCCATGTAATCACCATGGATTACTATAACCATGGATGAGGTTTGTGTGTGTTCTGGACCACGAATCCACAGGTAATGTCGGACTCTTCTGAAATGAAGCGTGTGTAGGGTAGATATAAATTAAATGCCGCAAAATAAAAGCACACACAGTATTTTATGGTTTAGCGCCTACATCAGCGAGTGCCATGCCCGAATGTAAGGATTTCGCGATGCGATTCGAGGCTTCTGATTGATGGCATGTGATAAGGCCTTCCTTTCTCTCCTGACCGCTTCTTGAAACTGTCGCTTTCGTAGTGGAATTGGAATAGACTCCTTAAGTCCCCTCTCTATAGCATTGCACACCCATACCTACATTACACCAATATAATATGAAGAAAATAAAAACATCATCTTTCACCCAAAGGTGAAAGCCTTTTAACATGCAATACCTTAATCGAGTATCTGCACTCTGCCCATTTCTACCGACACGTTTGGGCGCCGGCATTTGTTCTTCTTTAAGCTCTACTCCTAAAATCTGTGTTGAAACTGACTCCTCAGCCACAATTTATAGCCTTGTAATTGAGTCTTGGGAAGTCCCTACACAGATAAGGGTGGATCAAGTATCCCAATATGACTCAATACATAGCCACATTTTCATACTTTAAGCTATCACGACGGAAATAGGAAACATGCTGCTTAAGTATCCTCTTTAAAATAGAATCCTAGATTGTTTCTAATTCTGGTTTGATAGCTTAGAAGTCCGGAATATATGAGATTTTATCTTTATCCTCTTGCCAAATAGATCCCAGACCCATCGGTTATTTGCTCCCCAATTTCCTTGGCCTCCAAGCTAGCAAACTCATGTGTGTCCCACGACTACTCTGCTCCTGATGCGGACTCTTCCCTGGTCGTGTGTCCCGCACTATATCGGATGACATAGTCCGTATTTCATGATGCGAGGGCTTCTATACAACATACATTGGGTATTGATCTTAATTATGAAAATTCAGTTCGAGGTACATCGACAGGTACCAAATTATGTTTCAAATCCAAGTATTTGAGCTTTGTTACTATTTTGGTTGGAGTTGCTTCATTTTAGGCAGTTTGTTCCTCCCGAATTAAGTAGTAGAACACTTTATTTAATTTCAAAGTTTGTTTGCCTAGTAGGAGTTGCTATTTCTTTTTAGGAGTTGTTTTATTTAAATAAGACAGTCTTTGTTTTCCAAGTCAAAGTAGGAGCTTCTATATTGGATTTAGAAAGTATGGGGCTATATATACCCCCATAATGTAGTCTTTTGATAATCAGTTCAAGTTTAATAATATTTTCATATTTCTCTTTTTTAAAGGATTCTATAGCATTCTTGCTCTCTTGGGTGGATTCAGCTGAATGATGAGTTCGTTGCTTCTCCCGAATTAGTTCGCCAGGTGAGTGAAGTATATATCTTACATTCTCTCCCCAATCTCTTGGGTGGATTCCCTTGGTGTAACATCTCTTGGTGGATTCCTTAAGTGGTGAAGTAAGTACCTATCCTTGTATAACCTCTACCTCATCCTCATCCATCTTCTCTTTTTAACTTTCCCGATTCCAATTCTCCAATCCTGACGAACTTTCCAAATCTGGTTCCATACTTCCAAAACCTTTCCAAATACTTTGTTTCACCTTAGAAACCATCATCTTTAACCTTAAAGAAACCCAAAAATCGTGCATAGCCCTAGCCTACCTTAGAAAAACCCGAAAACCGCAAACTATCTCTAAACAAGGTTGTTTTGCATCAAACCAAACCCGAACATTTCAAAACCTAAAATCCTTCATTCTAAACCCTTATTCCATCATATATAAACCGCCAAATAAGCCTTATAACTTTTGTACTAGACCAATCCCTTACCCATTAAAGTTCTACCCCATAACCTTAACTTACCTAAACCGCCTAGATCATCCATCATGGTCTAGTCCTTGTGAGAAGTGGTATCAAGCTCATGGTTTGATGGTGATCGAGAATCTAAGGCGTTCTTGATTCTAAATACAAGAGTTATAATAGTCATGGTTCAAGTAGTTCAAGGAGTACAAAACAAAGCACATTATTGATCTTGAGGATTCTCACTCAACATCTCTACTTGACGTTTAGGGGCTTTACTTGAGAGATCATACGTCTATAGAGGGACGAGTGGAAGGTATAGGCAAATACAATAACAAGGAGGAAAAATATGATTTTTATGAAGAGACTTTGCAGCCAAGTCAACTTCAAGGTTTCTTAGAGCACAAGAAGGCTAAAGGTATTTATGCACGAGATTGTGATTATCATGAGAGGTATGATTGCTACTACCGAAATGAAGATTACTATGAGAGGCATGGTAAATATGATGAAGGCTTAAGATTCTATACAAAACTTAACATTCCATAATTTGATGGAAGAATTGATACTAATGAATTCTTGGATTGGCTTAATATGGTGGAGCATGTAATTGAGTATTATGATCCCCTTGAGCACAAAAAGGTGAAGTTGGTAGCTATGTCAGATGCACGAAGATAGCCCATTTGGTGGGAAAACTTGAAGAGGCAGCATGAAAGAGATGGTAATAAGAAGATTCAAAGTTGGGAAAAGATGAAGAAAGAACTAAAAAGAAAGTACCTTTCCTTTAACTATCGCCAATACATCTACCTCAAATTTAGAATTTTAAGTAACAAGATTCGAGTGTGGAGGAGTATTCGGCTGAGTTTGAAAACTTGATAATCAATGGAGATTTGCAAGAGTTGGAGGAACAAGTCATAGCCCGCTACCTTGTTGGTTTGAGGTTCAATATTGCTTGAGTTATTTTTATGCAATCATATAACACTCTTGAAGATGTGATAAAACTTGCTTTGAAGGTTGATGCTCTATATAAGTATAGAAGTTCTACTATAGTCCAAGGGGTTGGCTGGGGTTTGTGGTGAGATTCCTTTACTAAGAGTCAATTTTCAAACTACCCCCGAGCCTCAGTGCAGTAGTTTTCATCCATCAGAGTCAACTCCAAGGGTTTAAGTGCAAGTTGGGCCATATTGATTTGAATGTCTAACCAAAGGTGATTACCCACCCCAATTAAGGAATATGAGGCGAGGGAAGATGTTGAAGAAGTGGTTGAATCTTGAATCTAACCATGTCGAAGATGAAAGAGTTTACCTATTGTCAAATCGATTTGGAAATCAAAGATAGTTGGATGTGATGCCTTTGGTTGTTGTTAAAGAGGCCGAAGTGAAAGAAATCTCCGCAAAGTGGAACCAATCGGAAATTTGTTGATGTTTTTGCTTGAGGGAAATACCATATGGTTTGCCATCTATGAGAATATTCAGCATCAAATGGTCTCATGCGGGTTTGGTTTTTCCTAATAGGTAGCCTACATATTAGTACTAGGAGGAGGGATGAAGAGCTTAAAACACAAGTTGATGATTTGCTTGACAAAGGGCTTGTTTAAGAGAGTGAAAGTTCTTATGTGGTTCCAACTATGTTGGTGCATGAAAAAGATGGATCTTGGAGAATGTGTTTTGATTGCCAAGCTTTCAACAACTTTTTTATTCATGAGGAAGTAAGATTCAACATAGGGCAAAGAGCATAGCAATATGAAAAACAAGCAAATGAAGGTTATCAAAGGCTGGTATTTGACCACAGGATGGATTTGATTACATTAGAAAAGAACGATGTTGATCTGAGTGTTTCAAGTTGTGCAAGAGTAGATGGTCCTTCCAAGATTATTAAGAAGATTGGAGAGAATGCTTACAAGGTGGAGTTGCCTTATGACTACAGTTTCTTGCCCATATTCAATGTCAAGGATTTGAGGCCTTATCATAGTAAAGACTTGAGGGCAAGTTTTTTTTTTCCCAACTATGGGGATTGATGCAAGAGCTTTTGTACAACATACATTGGATATTCGATTTTAATTGCCTTGGAAATTCTATTTCGAAATTTGTGAGCGGAGACACAAATATGTTTCTAAATCCAAGTATTTAGGCTGTTACTATTTTGATTTGGAGTTGTTTTATTTTAGAAAGATTTGTTATAAGTCGAAGCGGTAGATATAGCTTTATTTAATTTAGAAATTTTGTTTTCCTAGGAGTTGCTTTATTTAAATTAGAAAGTCTTTGTTTTCCAAGTCAAAGTAGGAGTTTCTATATTGGATTTAGAAAGTATGGGGCTATATATACCCCCATAATGTAGTCTTTTGATAATCAGTTCAAGTTTAATAATATTTTCATATTTCTCTTTTTAAGAGTTCTCTCTTGTTCTCTTATCTTTTGGATGGATTACTTTGAGTGGCGAGTTAATTGCTTCTTATCCTTAGGTACATGGATTCCTTGGGTGGATTCCCTTGAGTGTCAAGTTCGTGGCTTCTTATCTCTTGATGGATTCCTTGAATGGTGAAGTAAATATCTATCCTTCTATAACCTCTACTCATCTTATCATCTTATCTTTTTAACTTTCTAAATCAATTCTCGATATGACCCAAAACTTTCAAATGCGGTTCATACTTCCCAAAACCTTTCCATATACTTTGTTCACCCTAAAAACCATAAAACATAATCTAACATTAAAGAAACCCCCAATTATGCATGCACCGCTACCTTAGAAAAACCCGAAAATCACAAACTAACTCTAAACAAGGTTGTTTGCATCAAACCAAACCCGAACCTTTACAAACCTAAAATCCTTCATTCTAAACCTTTATTCCATCATATATAAACCCCAAATAAGCCCTATAACCTTTGTACCAGACCAATCCCTTACCCATCAAAGTTCTACCCCATAACTCTAACTTACCTAAACCCCTTAGATCATCCATCATGGTCCCGTCCTTGCATCATTTCATCTTGGTTCTTCCAGGGGCGAGATGTTTAACCCATCAAATCTTCCTCGGATTTTATCTTCTAAGCATCCATCCTCTTGTGGAATACTGGAGACGAAGATATTGACAATTCTAAACCTAATAGGTTCCAAATGTAGTTTGTATTATTAGATTGGAGGGTTTTCCATTATTCGTATGATGCTAATAAATCCTAGTTTATCCTGTTGCTTCTTCCCAGAAGTCGAGAGACCAGAGGAGTCCTCTCTTGAGTAGAGTCCTATGTCCGTTCTAACTCTAGTTCAAACTTGGTCCAGGGACTGAGTCCTATTCCAAGTAGAATCCTTCACCCATCATGATTCATGTTGCATCAAACCACGTGGCATAGTCCTAGACTGAGTAGGCTCATTCTTGTTGCACGAGATCACATGACTTTGGCATGTGACAAAGCCTCACATTATCTAATTATGAATTTTAGCATTATCTCTTTATTGAGATTATCTCAAGTTGTCACAACAAAAATTAGTATACTTGGCACCAAGCAATCCTCTTTAGAATGGAGTCTTACTCGTGTTCCAACTTCATCCAAGAGATTATCTCCTAAGTGGATTTTCTGACCTTTAACATTATCCATAGGAACCAAAGCAGTCCTAGCCTTTTCAGTTTCTTCCTTCCAGCTACCTTGCTCCAGAACTGATTCGAGTCCCAAGTCAGTTCCGATCATAGTCTTAACTCTCTCTAGGGACTTCATGTTTAAACTTGCAAATATTTATCAAACTTGAATTTCAAAGTAGACATCTTCTTGTGAACCATTGGGGGCCCGAAGATAGTACTTGAATTCTAAAGCCGCACAACATATGAATGATGGTCCATTCATTTGATGTCCATGAGATTCGATGCTAGTGGTCTGGTAAAGCTTCAAGTTATAAAAATCAGTCAAATTATCAACTTCAAATATTGAAATATTTATTTGGTGAAGCGACGCAATTTTAATCATTGGATTATAGGATATTTTAGGCTAACACACTATATATCTTAATAATAAATAAAAGGGTTGGCTTTTCGTTCGGTTGATTACCGAAGAAGGCTCTTGACTCAGTAAGTTTGTTCTAGCTTTCCACCGGAGACCTTTGGGTATATGGCTCTCAATCGTTCTTTAAAAGACCTCATTAACCAAATTGTTATTATTATTAGTAAACACTTAACAACATTACGTTATGGGTGGAAATTTGAGAATTCTTTCATATCTTAAGGACAAAATATCTATGCATCTTACTTTCAAATGTTGGTCCTAAGAGAACACATGTTGGAAAAATAATATATGTGGGACCACATATGTTATTAAGTATACAATTGCAATTATATAGTTTTACCTAAAATAAAATTGATCTAACTAATGTTATGGTATATTATGTGCAGATACCGAATAGTAAATTCTTGATTTTATGATGGGCAAAATCGAAATATTATTAATTTGGCTTTTAGGGTTATAGTCTCCTATATATACGTATTATTATGTTCTTTCAAGACACCGTATTATACAAGAAGATCCAAAACTCACAATCATCAACAACCTATGGATCCAAGTATGTATTCGCACTAATTGTAATAATATTATTCTTAATGTTTTGACATAGATCTTGAGACTATTTTGTTTGGATTAGAAACCTTATGAATATTAATGTTTATGGATATATGATTTCATCTTTAATCTAATTATTTTAACAATTGGTATCAGAGTCAATGGTTCTATGTTGAATCATTAAGAATATAATTTCTAAAAGTTTTTTTTTTTTTTTTTCGGTTTGATTTATCTGGGTTGTATTTTCAAATCTACCAAAATTTATTTTTTAAGGATGCATGACCATTTTTATAATAATTCTCCACGTATCTGGATTACTATTATCCTTGGATGAAGGTCGACTTCAATATTCTTATGAAATTAAAAATGAAAAAAGAAAAGGGAAAGCAACCTACTATATAAATTTACTATCTTGAAACTAATATATATATGCAATGGAAAATAGAAGAGAGTACTTGTTGAAAATAGAAGAGAGTACTTGTTGAAGTCCAAAATATGATATCTTTAATGTTTTTCATGTATCTCTATAAGGTCTCAGGTGTAGGAACTTGAGATATCCTTTTAGGAGGTAACATGGAAGTATTTTTTTTTTATATTCAACTTTGGATTTGGTTTTTCTTAAAGGGAAGTATCTTTTGAGGTAATATTTAATTTATTCTTAAACGAATAATTTTTGGAAATATTTAATATTGTTATATATTTCATGTTTCACGATTTTGGCATGATTCCTTAATTAATCAATATACAGTACAAATATGCTGTAATTAAAATTTTATTTTGTTTTGACTGGATCCAGATTTCATGTAGTTGATCTTAAATTCTATCTTTAAGGAAATGTTATTTCCCATAACATGCTTTAATTTCGTATATATATTTTCTTTTTTGGAGAATATCGTGGGTGTAATTTATGTTTACCGCATACGGAAATTCTGAAATCTGGAAATCAAAATTTATATTTATTTTTTTTAAAACATATTCATGGATTTATTTGAATTAAATAATAATAATAATAATAATTTTGATAACATCCTGCTATGGGTATTGAACCCATAACCTCAAGCGTGCAATGTCAACCCATTTCATCTAGACTAACTAGCCGATATGTTGCTTCTGTATAATTTATATGTATATAGAACTTTCAAGTATCTTTCTTTCAATCAATTTATTATTATTATTGCTATTATTATTGATTGATAAAAGCCCAAAGCTAAGGAATAATTAAATTCAAATTTTAAATGTTTGACATTTTTAATAAACTAATTGAAACAACATGTCGTCAAAGTGACCTCTCTTATTTAGATGGTTTATGGGGAATGTTGGATGTTAGTATGGGTTTATATTTATGCGAGTGTTAATAGGCCTAAAGGAAGGTTGGTACTTGGTGAAATTGCATACACACTTGTGGTAATAAATGTATCATAATTATAAGGTTTTCTATGTGAACACTACGTCGATCCAAAGATAAACTTATTGTTTTACAGGATTTATTGTGAATGTTTGATTACCTCACTAAGAAACCACTTACAAGTTAATATTGCAGTTCAAAGACTAAATATTGATGTTTCTTTTCGGTATCTTGTGATGTGATTGCAATATTGATTTATTTATTTTTATATAGATTCTTATGTGAGCTTTACTTATTTTGTTTAGTTAATGCTTCTACGGCTATATTATTTGCTAATATAAATTTAATTCCCATTCTTAATGGGACCAACTTTAGGGATTGGAAAGATAATGTTTTAATCATTCTTGGTTCCATGGATTTTGACCTTGTCTTAAGGACTAATCGACCTCTACCTCTCACTACGGATAACTTTGTTGAAGCTAAAAAAAATGAATTTGAGAGGTGGAATTGTTCAAATCGCATGAGTCTTATGATCATAAAGCACAACATTCTAGAATCCTTCAGGGGTGCAGTATCTGAAGAAGTTACCACCGTCAAAGAATTCCTTAACGACATTGAAAAGCGTTTTGTGAAAAAAGATAAGGCCAAAACAAGAACCCTTTTAGGGAGCTTGGTTTCAATGAAGAATAATGGTCAAGGAAACATAAGGTAGTATGTCATGCAGATGTCTAACGTTGCTTCAAAACTTAAGACACTAAAGTTAGAGCTATCTGGCAATTTACTAGTGTATTTGATTTACTGTCACTTCTTGCACAATTAAGTTGATTTAATGTCGGTTATAGCGCTAATAAAGGAAATAATTTCTTGAATGACTAGTTTAAGTATTGTGTATAAGAGGAAGAAAAGTTGGAAAGCGAGGAAGGCCAGAGAAAGTCACAAATACGGAAGTACCTACAGAATACAAATAAGAAAAGGAATAAGGATAAGAAAGTTGCAAGTGGTTCAACTCAAAAGAAACAACATAGGCACAAGGTCAAGGTTGTTATTTTTGTAAGACATCCGGACACATGAAGAAGAACTATACTAAATGTCACGCTTGGCGTGCAAAAAAAGGTACACTTCTCACTTTGGTTTGTTCAGAGATTAATTTAGCTTATGTTCTTAAAAATACTTAGTGGATAGATTCTGGTGCTACTATTCACATAAGTGTTTCTATGCAGGGTTGCCTAAGGTACCGAGCACCAAATGATGTTGAAAGATTCATCTATGTGGGCAATGGAAAATTGGTGGAAGTTGAGCCTTTTGGGCATTTTAGTTTGATATTAAAGACTGGAATTTATTTGGATTTGAAAGAGACTTTTATTGTAGCGTCAATTAGACAAAATTTAGTTTCTATTTATGTTTTAGACAAATCGAGTTATACCTGTTCTTTCGAAAATAGTCAATTTAGCCTTTATTTGAATTCAAATACTATTGGTACTAGTTCTTTATCTAGATTTGACAATCTTTATTTGCTCGATATAATTGCTTCATATTTTTAAAAGGCGCGCATGACTTCTTCATGTGGTACAAAAAGAAAATTGACCATGAGAATTTTGCGACTTTATGACACAAATGATTAGGTCATATATCTAAAAATATAATTGAGAGGCTTGTGTCTAATGGGATTCTTGATTTTATAGACTTTACAATTTGTGTTGAGTATATTAAGGGAAAACAAACAAAGAATAAGAGGTTGGGAGCCAATAGAGCTTTCAAAGCCTTAGAATTTATTCATATAGATATTTGTGGACTATTCCCTACGGCCTCTTGGAATGGTCAATAATATATTATTTCATTCAAAGATGATAATTCTAGATATGGATACCTATACCTCATTAAAGAGAAGTCTTAATCATTGGATGTATTCAAGGCTTTTAAAGCCGAGGTTAAGAATAAACTCAACAAAAGAATTAAAGTCGTTAGATCTGATCGTGGTGGTGAATACTATGGTAGATACCAAGCGGATCCCGGTGGACAATCCACTTTAATTTAACTAAATAACTAAAGGAATGCAAAATCGTCCCATAGTACACTATGTTAGGATCACCTAGCATGAATGGTGTATCCGAAAGACGAAATAGAACTCTTGAGGACATGGTAAGGAGTATGGTCAGTCAATCTACCTTACCAGAATCTCTCTAGGGAGAAGCATTAAAGATTGCAGCTTATATTCTTAACAAAGTACCTACAAAAGCGGCAATAAAGATCCCTTATGAGCTTTAGATAGGCCGAAAACCTAGTTTAAAGCATTTTCACATTTAGAGATGTCTAAATGAGACAATGCCTTATAGGCCAAATGAAGATAAATTGTACTCTCAAACCATTAGCTACTACTTTATAGGATACTCTAAAAGGTCTTGGGGTTACAAATTTTATGATCCCATAGTCAAAACTGTTTTTGAGACGGGAACTGCAACATTCTTTAAGAATATTGAGTTTCGCGGGAGAAAATAAGGTTAGAGACATTGTCTTTGAAGAGGAGGAATGTTTTTCGACTCCTTCTATTACTCTTGACTATGTGTAGGTTCCTATTCCTATCATTGATCAAGAAACAAATTCGGAACAAGACAATGTTGATTTCACTCCCATACAAAATGAGAAAATCCACATTATAAATGAGGATGTCGTTAATGAAGAACTAACTTAACAACTTCAAGAACAAATGCAGCTAAGGAGATCCATAAGAGAAAGAGAGAAGAGTTTATTTAGGATGATTATGTACTTTCCTCCCCGGGAACATGAGGATGAAATCAGTATGGTGGAAGATGATCCCATCAACTTCCATCAAGCCATACAAACCTCTTATTCTCAAAAGTGGATTGATGTTATGATGAGGAGTACAAGTCCATGCAAGACAATGATGTTTGGGATCTTGTCCCATTACTTGAAGGTGCGAAACCCATTTGTTGCAAATGGATATTTAAGACCAAGAGGGATTCGAAAGGTGATGTGGAGAGATTAAAGAACATCATGTTGCTAAGGACTTTACTCAAAAGGAAGACATTGATTTTAAAGAGACCTTCTCTCCGGTTTCAACAAAAGAGTCTTTCAGAATAATGGCACTTGTTGCATATTTTGATCTTGAATTACATCATATGGATGTAAAGACAACGTTTCTCAATGGTAACATTGACGAAACAATTTATATGGTCTGTCCAGGCTTGTGTCGAGAGACTCGAAAGAAAATGAGTTTGCAAACTAAACAAATTCATCTATAGACTTAAAGTAGCTTCGAAGTCGGTGAATCACAAATTTCATCAAGTGATAGTCTCATTTGGTTTTGAGATAAATATGGTGGATGAATGTGTATACCATAAGTTCAATGGGCGTAAGCATATCTTCTTGGTTTTGTATGTTGATGATATACTGCTTGTCGCTAACGATATAGGCTTCTTACACAAAACCAAGAGATTTCTATAAAAGAATTTTAAGATGGTAGATCTTGGTGATGCATTTTTTGTATTAGGGATTAAGATACACCGAGATCGCTCTCAGGGTATTCTTAGATTATCACCAAATGGCTATATCGATAAGGTACTTAAAAGATTTGGCATGCAAAGTTGTAAACCAATTGACACCCCTGTCACTAAAGGAGACAAATTTAGTCTCAATCAATGCCTTAAAGGTGACTTGTAAATTCAGGCAAAGAAAGGGACACCTTTTGCATTAGTTGTAGGCAAGGATCAAAATATCGGTATCGACGAATATATCAGTACTTGAATTTTACGGATATATTGGAGATATATTCGTGAATATTTTTACATGAATACCGCTAAAGTAAAAATTACCAAAATACTTGAAAAAGTAAAATAACATAAATAAATATAAATACACTTCTTAAAGACAATAAAGATTACTTTGCAATAGTATTTAAATCAAAATTTTTGTTTGGGTTTCTATTTTTAGTTTTACTTAAATTCTGTTTTTGCTAAATAAAAGACATTTAATTTTTTTATTATAACTAAAATTAATTTATTGATATTAAGTAATATTATTAAGTTAAACAAAAAAATAATGTTAAAGTAATATTATCAAGTTAAACAAAAAATAATCTTAAAGTAATATTATTAAGTTAAACAAAAAATAATCTTAAACACCACATAAAATAAATAGTTTTTTAGTGTTAATATGCTTTTAATAATAGCTTTTTATGTTATAATATTCTCATATTTTAAATTATCAAGTAAGAAATCATATTTTTATAATATATGGAAAATTATAGCTTTCTCAATTTGTTTTAAATAAATATTATACTGTAAAACACAAATGGATAAATAAATTGAAATTATAAATAATAACTAATCTATTTTTTTAATTTTTTGGGCCCTTTTCTTTTCAAATAAATTATTTGGGCCTTTTAGCCCATCAGCTCATCATCTTCTTTTAAAATATTTGATCTTAGCCATTTATATTTCACTAACAATCTCCACCATTCATTTATCTTAAACACCAAAGTCACAATATATTTTTTGAAACCTTTTCTTTTTCTTCTTTCTCCTAGCAACAGTGGCTTGACGAGACTTCCTCTCCGTATTCCCATCTTCTTATCTAACTTCTTTCCTTTTACCCCATTTTTTCTTCCTCTTCCATCCTCTCTTTGATGAATCTCGTTTTTTATTTTTTATTTTTTGCAATTTTTATGTGGAAAATCGATAAAAAAAAAATCATAATTTATCATCGATATGTCACTTGTCCGATATATGGTAATATTACCAACACAATATGAAATTTACAGGCAATACATTTACTCGTTTGCATATATAATTCGATGTCGACCAATATCCGATATATCGGCCGCCATTTCCTATATTTTAATCCCTGGTTGTAGGAAGTCTAATATATGCTCAAGTTTGTACACGTCTAGATATAGTATACATTGTTGGAATGTTGGACATATATTCAAGCAACCTAGGAATGGATCATTGGAAAGCAATCAAACGGTTATGTTGTATTTATAGAAAACTAAAGATTACATGCTCACATATCGAAGATCAGATCAGTTGGAGATCATAGGGTATTTTGTTAGGTGTGAAATTACATAGCATTTAAGCATGTTTTATACATTCATTATGAACTTTTGATGCAAAATTCACACCTAGATCATGTAAATTTATCATAATTTCCCTCACACATTTTGCAAAAATCATGATGAAGAACAAGCATTTTGAAGCAAGAAACAAGCAAGGAAAAGGCAAAGCAACACTGGAATGTCATGGCATCAAGCCATATGTCGCGGCATCGAGCCATATGTTGCGGCATCGAGCCATATGTCGTGGCATGAAAGAAAGCACCTTGTGGCACAAGTACTAACACGTCGCGACATAGGAACTAGATGCCGCGACTGTAAAACCCGGATATATTTGAACTTTTCCCCGAAAAAAGGCAAAATGGTAAATTGTCACTACGGTACGGGTTGCAAACCTAAAATTTTTTTAGATCTTAGATGACGAAACAGACATCACCGTTGGATTCGCCTCACGAAATCTAGTCACCCAGACGAATTTCTTTGGATTTCGAGATAGTCGAATTTTTCACGTTTTTCAAGGTGACGAGTGTTCGATGCCCCCAAAAACTAGAATTTTAAGAAAATCATGAAATTTAGAAAATAATTGACATAAAGTTCATATAAAATAATTTGAACTTGAACATGTCCCGTGCACGAAGGGGATCAGCAGCGAATTGAAAAGCGGCAGTGAGTGGAATTTTCCTCGTGGTTACTCGCTAAGTGCATAATGGTAGCCGCCCCAAACATTCAAGAAAATATATATGTTTTCGACTCGAATTTCTACATGATATGGATGAGAATGTGGCCACTTTGACTCCATGTCTCGAGAGCCCTCACGCTGAGCTCCCTCCACACGCATGCCCCTAGAAGCCAAATGTGAGGAAAAACATCGTTTTCGAATAAGATTTTTATCTTGAAAACCTCATGCAGGTTTTGGTAAATATATTAAAGCCCACCCTCCGGTGAATTCTTTGGATCGTTTTAAAAGCAGTCATGGGTCGACTGAGATATTTGTTGGACAACTCTCAAAGAGGCAATTCTTGAAAAATCTTCCCTTGAGAATTTAACTCACAACCATTTTCCTTTTTCTTTCATGTCATGCACTCCGCATATTACTCTGAGTTCCCAAGTGCATATTAAATACAATATTCCATTTCATGACAATTCATATTAATATATTAATCCTTACATATACTAACGGAATTTTATCACGATCATCATACATGTTAATATATCAAGCATGCATAAATATATTCTTGAGCAACATCAACTACCATGGATAATTATAATTGATCCATATAATTCTCCTCATGTACAACCCATGTTAATACGTCATCTGACATACATTAACATCATATTCACCTTGCATGTTATTCACACGCAAGCCCGTAACACACAACCCAACTGGCCAGCACTAACTTTGTCCGATTGTGTGTCCTCCAGGAACATGGCTACAATCTTGACTCAATGGGCTTTCCATAGAGTCGAGAACACCGAATCGAGTCGGACAAAGTTATGACCTTCCGAAGTTGGAGGTCACACATGACTAGGTAGCCTTACCCGGCTAGCCTACCTTACCTAACCGAACGCCCCTTTCCGGCCAGCTCAGGCATCCACTGCCCTCCAAAGGCATCCGGCTGGAAGCTTGACTCAATGGGCTTTTCATAGAGTCCAAGAACACCCAAATCGGAATTCGGACAAAGAGGTTATGACCTTTCGAAGTTGGAGGTCACACATGACTAAGCAGTCTTACCCGGGCAGACTACCTTACTTGCCCGAACGCCCCTTTTCGGACGGCTCCAACACCCACTACCCTCCTAAAGAATTTGGCTGGAAACTTGACTCAATGGGATTTCCATAGATTCCAAGAACACCCGAATCGGAGTTCGGACGAAGAAGTTATGACATTCAGAAGTTGGAGGTCAGACATGACTAAGCAGTCTTACCCGGGCAGCCTACCTTACTTGGTCGAACGCCCCTTTCTGATCGGATCTGACATCCACTGCCCTCCAAAGGCATCCGAGTTGGAAACTTGGCTGATAGGTTCTATAGAGTCGAAACAGAATCGGAGTTCGGTGAAGTTATGACCTTAGAGTTGGAGGTCGCACAGGATCTAGCGGGACGAAACCCATCGTAGTAAAACCCATCAGGGTGAACCCGGCGACCGGACCCGACCCGGGGTGACCCGGTCGGCGTGAACCCGGTGGGCGAGCCCGACTGACGTCATTCCACTAGTTGTTCAGAGTAAACGGACCATAACTTAGGCTACAGAGGTCTGATTTGAGAAATTCAAAAGCCTAAAATCAAGTTCACTGATGTGGCTACAATTTACCTGAAGGAATTACTACCAAATTCCCTTTATTTTATACCCAAAAACCAGCTCTAAAGTCCAGTTAATGTGCACTACCAAAATATGGCACCTTCCATGGATTAGCTCACAATAAAAACATATTCCCTTAAATGAGACAACCAACACCATTGTTCATTTTAAATCTAACATAAAAATGGCGCATGAGGACAATTACTTAGTCAAAAATCAGTCCCGATGTCAAGTAAGCAATCCCGAAATCTCGAAGCACAAACCCACGAAGTCTTGGGGCGGTTCACTTGTGACCACTCACGGCCTCACACAGCTCGAGCCATTTGAATGACCCTTCGCGAGTTAAACGAGTAGGAGAAAACCCTGCCTCTTGGAGTTTTGTCAAACTCTCGACTTTAGTGCCACATGTGTACTTCAGCAGTGAGGATGAACTCTTCCTCTTGCTCCGCCTGAAACCGTCGGTCCGATCATCGGGAAATTTAGAGAGAAGGTGGAGTCTTTCTCTCTAAAAGTCTCTCTTTTTCTTCCTCTTTCTTTTCTGCTCTTTTTCCTTTTCTCCCATCCCACTGTTTGGTCCAAGATGGGCCAAGAGCTTGTTCTCTCACTTGCCACCTGTCCAATTTTCATTAGCTCTTAAGATTTCCCATTATCCTCTCATCCATCTACCATGGATTTCCCTCCAATGACATGATGCCACATGTCACCTATAGCCAAATACGCCAGGCTCAATGTTTAACTAACACGCTTGACACGTGTCTCATCTTGAGCCACTCTAATGCGCCGAGTGTCCCGCATTACTCTCGGTGCCTTGAAAAACGTGAAATTCCGTCTCGAGGTCGAAAAGTCGAGTGATAGTTAGATTTTGTGAGGCCGATTCCAACGGTGGCTTGTTCATCATCCGAGATCAAAAAATTTATTTCGGATTTTGACCAAAATTACCATTTTACCCTTCTTTCAAAAATTCGGATTTTTTGGGGTTTCACATAAATATTAGAAGTGGTGAACCCATGCTGAATGAGTTTGAGTTTACAGGGATTAAGTTTCATGGTATTTTCACCATATCATAAGAAATAAAGTTTACTTTGAAAATGTATATGATTGAATTGAAAAACAAAATCTAAAAAATCATTTTTCTTAATTTTTACTGTCTTTAGCACTTTTAAATAATAGCAATAATGATATTAATATTGTTCTAAAATTGAAGAAAGGACACTTATGGAGTCCATTACGTTTAATGACATGACAAGTATAAGGGTGTGTTTGCACAAGCCCACAGAAGAAGTCTAGGTGTATTTTTGAAAATTTTAAATTATTTTGAAGTCAAACGAAGCATTATCAGATGTAATAGAGAAGTGGAGCAGTTATGAGCTGATGTGGAATATACTTGGGGAACAAGTCTCCATAATGGTGATGTGGAATATTTCTTGAGGATCAAGACTTCATAATGGAGGCATGGAGGAGATCTTGAGGGACAAGTTCCCTTAATGGGAAACATTGACAGTTACTTTAGAAAGTGGAAAAGGTGGAAAAATTTAGACTTGGGCAGCAAGTCTTCTACGTCTATAGAAAGTGAAGGATGAAATGAGAATGACGATCAACAAATCAACCAGCAGGCCAATCAACAACCAACAAATCAACTCAATGTGTCTACTTTAGCAAATCTTAGCTTTTGATAAGCTTTTATAATTTCAAACATTTCTATTTCAGTTTCATTAAGAGTTATGTCAAATCTTCATGACCTGATAATGACACATAACAGAATCAATGTTTCTTTCAACAATTTCAGCACTCTATTTCCAAGTTTTAGTCAAGTCTATTAGTTTTTCAGCACATGTTATTTCATTCATTCCTAGGCGGATCTAACATTTTTCTTTAGCATTTAATTCCTGCATTATTTCCATTCAACATTTTCTACTTTGATTATGAGGAATTGTCAAGGGAACCAAGAGCCTATATAGCCTAATTAGAGGTTCGATCTTATGAGTCATTCCAGTTTGGAAACACTTTAATTTCCTAACACGCCCGCACGCTTGTATTTTGTATGTTTCGTGTGAGATTCAAAAATCACCACAACATATTTTTGGCACGCCCGGTGGGACCCATCTTTGTGAAACATCGTCCGATGGGACATATCTTTGCTGAAGATGGCAACAATGTTTTGTAGTAAGATATACGTAGAGTCTCGAGACTTAGGATATGATGTTGTAGGAGCAGCACAGGAGGAAATTGTTCCATCAATGGTGGATCAAAGAAATCATTTCTCTAACAAATTTGATTATTTTTAAGCATTGATAGAGGAATTGAAGAATCAGAGCTTGATAACTGAGGTCATGGGCGACGACCAAGGTTAAGGCCAGATTAGGCTAAAGAGTCGACGAGCAATCAAGATCGGGGTTGATCGGGAAAAGATCAGGGGTGGTGAGGCTAGAGTCGGGCCGATCATGCTAAGGTCAGTGTAGAAGAGCAAAAACAACAAACTTAATCCCAAGTGAAACTCTTGGAGCGACCTCGAGGTTATGGGGCTGAGACAACCTGAGATAGAATCTTTTATACGGACCTATAAAGGCAAGCTATCGATGAACTCGGAGGGCAATACCTAGGGAATTTTCGTGAAGCTGGTGAATTTCATCGCTCACGTGTGCAAGTTGACAATCCGATCAGTGTAACTTGTGGAAGTCTTAATACTATCAAAACAGTGACTCCTCAAAATGTCATTTTTTCATACCAACCCAACTACACAAACTAGAGTCAATAATGAAGCATTTCCTTCTACTGAAGGCTCAGAGGGCACCATGCACCCACCCTTTGGAGTAGGTGTTAATAGGGGACAACAAATCCCTCAACTTGTTATGCGGTCACCTTCACCACCTGACCTAGGGAAGGAGTCACAAGTCTCTAATGCATAAGCCTAGTATACATCTAATGTGGCAAGGACTAAGGAATTCCTTGTGAAGGAGAAGTTCATCACGTTTCCTCAACCAACATCCCAGCAAAGAGGAGCTTAGAGGAAAAGTCTACTATAAGTATCACAACTCCTGGAATCATAGTAGTAATGCTTGTTAGAGTTTCAGGAATATTATCCAAGACTGGATCAATAAGGGAATACTGAATTTCCTTGAGAAAAAAGAGGCCATGGCAATTGATGAAGAGCCTGTTCCACCAGTGGCTTCAGTCAACATAACTGCTATTGATTTAAAGGCGGTGTTGAAAGAAAAGAATAATAGGAGATTTTATCCTAATGGCAGGATAAGAAATGTATGGATTCCTAAACAATATCTAGTTCATATAGGTGAATTAGCAGCAAAAAGAAGTATGTCTGTAGCCAAAGAAAATGAAAAGAATGGAAGGTATACATACCATTCAAAATAGGAAATCGGGAGAAATCCTTTAAAATAATGTTTCTCCAAAAGAGAGACATGTTTTTTAAGAGAGAAAGGGCATGAACACTTCAAGGAGGAAAATACAAGGTTTGTTGTCCCTCCTCCTGTCTCACTTGGACAAGAATGACATGTGGTGCAACATAAGAAATTTCCTTAAAAGCTCACCATAACTCAAAAAAGAAGAATGTAGAGACAAAGAGCTATGGAGAAAAGGCAACTCAATGAAGTACCTAAAGAAGCACTAGAGAAGAAGACAAAGGAATCGGAGAAATTAAAGGAAGAAGCAATGTCTAGTCCAGAGAAAACCAAATTTGGAAGAAGAGCCATAGAGGATGCTAAGTCTATTTGTAATTAAGACAAAGAGATAGATTCGAGGGTATTCCCATAAGGTACACAATTCCCTGTTTTCTTCCAGATTGTTCTACTAGTTCTCTAACTTCAACTTTCTTCAAGTCAAGGAATGAAAACCCATAGCAGGAAGTAAAGAGAAAAATTTCTGATAGATGAGTAGCATGTATAAGGGGGTCACTGTGAAGACCCTCTAAAAATGGGGCCCAAAATGTGATACTTGAAAACTCTACTATGGAAATGACAAAAACACATTCAATTTTAAATCTACAAGAGGAGCCACACCAGATGTTCATCAATGAAATACACTTAAACGTGTTTAATACCATGTTAGAATGTTGGGCATCACACGAGTCAGGTTGACTCTAGGGCCTTTAATATTGGGGAAATTGTTCTATTATGTGTTTTGAGTCAAGAAGTAGGCTTTTTAGCCATTGTTTTCTCAATCATTAAATTTTTCCCATAATAGTACCTATTCATTCTATGTTTTGAGTCAAGAAGTAGGCTTTTTAGCCACTGTTTCTCAATCATTCAAGTTCTCTAACATAGTACCTTGTTCTATTCTATGTTTTGGAGAAAGGTAGGCGTTTTAGCCACTGGTTTCTCAAGCATTCAAGTTCTCTAGCATAGTACTTTGTTATGTTCTATGTTTTGGATAAACATACATACAATAGGCTTTTTTAGCCACTATTTTTCAAAATATAAAATTGCCCATCAAATACCTGGTCAATATATCAATAGGCTTTGTAGCCATTGTTTGTCATATTTCTCCAATGTTGTACATGTACCTAATATACATAGTTTATATTTTCAAGTAAAGAAAGTAGGTCCAAGGACCACTTTTAATCAACAATCGAGTTGCAACATTATTTCACAAACATTAACACACATCAAAAAGTAGGCTAGAGTCGCGTTGATCCGCTATCTGATATCATGGTTGTAGATGCATATGTTCAGATTGTTCGATGGAGTTCTCACAATTCATTCCATAACAATCAAAAGGTAGGCCTAGAGCCACCTTGATCCACTAATGCAGTGTCATGGTTGTAAGTGCACCTGTGTAGTGTAGTGCTCAATGAGTCTCCAACAACAAATCAAATACATCTCGGGAAGACATTCCAATTCTCCACTTTCCACCAAGCAAAAATGTAAGCCCGGTAGCGCCTAACAAGGGTAGGAATGTTAAGAAAGCCTCGGAGCGTCATTTGTCGTCATAGGCTATGGAGTACAAAAGCACAAGCAAAAATTGGATTGCCTTGATGAAGACGGACCAAGGTGGAAGCCATTGGCTTGAACACGGGAGAGATTTCGAGAAGCGATTCAAAAGGAAAGTTGCGGTCGGGACAAGGTCTAAATCTCGGTACACCAAAGCCTTGGAATGTTTAACATGGCATAAATCTATCTAGCATAAAACTCCCTTTAAGTTGTTTCCGTCGATTGACAAATCAAAATTCTTTGACAATGTACAACCTACAATCTGCTAAAGAAAAAGTTCAATTTTAGGTGAAAGGAAACTCAACCCGAGGTTGTTGAAAATCATTCATTCAATATGCACTCAAGAAAACTTTTTGAAAGCAGCCAAAAGGCTCTAAAGAATTTTTTTCAAAGGTGTATTCATGATTCTTTTCAAAGTGCGCACTGAAAAATTTTAAAAACAAGTGACGACGCAAAGAATTTTTTTCGAAGGTGTATTCATAGATATTTTCAAATTCTACACCGGAAAGCACGTTAACAACTAAGCATTCTAGTTTTCAGAGGTGTGTTTTGAATACTCAAAGAATCTCAAATGAAAAATACAGCAATCAAGCTTGAAAACTTCAATGAATTTTTTGAAGATGTATTACGATTATCTTCAAATATACTTGCAAGAAATGTGAATAATAAATCAAACAGAATTTTAGATATGTTTTAGATATAAACACTCTACCTATGGAAGAAAACATTAACAACCTAAAAAGCTTCAATGCAGTTTTGAAGAAGGTATTATTCATGATTATATTAAAACATGCCTGGACTTGTTTGAAATAGCCAAACAACTTCTAAGAATTTTTTTTTTTGAAGGTGTATTTTAAACTCTTTTCAAAGTTTGAACCTAAGAAACTTTCGTAATAAGCCAAAAAGCTTCAATGAATTTTTTCGAATGGTGTTTGCATGATTATCTTCAAAACATACACCTCAGAAAGTGTTCGAAATAGTCAAACGACTTTCAAGAATTTTTTTTCGAAGGTGTATTTTCAACTCTACTCCAGTACGCACCTAGAAAACTTTTTGTAATAAACTAAAAAGCTTCAAGGAAATTTTTTCTAAGGGTGTACTCATGATTATGTTCAAATTCTACACCCTAGGAAACGTTAGAAACAACCCAAAAGCTTCAAAGAATTTTTCAATAATGCATTCAAGATGATTCTTTGAAAAATCTGCATTCAGGAAAAGTTTTGAACAAACATCAAGGAAGAGTTTCAATTTTGGGGATCGAAGAAAGCTTAGAAAGCTTGAAAATCATACAATACATGTGTCTTCAAGAAGAAATCTCAATCAAGAAATTCATCATCAAGGAAATCAAAAAAATTTCAATTTTTAGCAATTACTGTCGACAACTTCTTCTCCTTGGCGTTAATGACTCCAACGAGCGAGCAACAGCCGAGTGAGTGATTGAAGAGGCTGACGTCGAAGATAGGGCTTGGTAAAGGCTAAGCCTCGTGAAACTATGTGCAAACGATAGGGATCTGGCGGCATGAATGGCGGTGGTCGACTGGCGGCGGCGGCTAAATGGTCTTTAGACAGCGACGCGTGAGTGCTTGAAGACACAAGCGAGGAAGAGGGGCGATCGGCAATGACAGCGATGAAACGATGATCTTGGAGCTTGATTTTTGCTAGGCGAGCAATGCCGCCGTCACCATGACCTCAATTTCCAGCAACATTAGCGCGATGTCCGCGGTGGTATTGTCCGGCCCGGTCGCCGGTTTCTTGATAGCGGCCCGCGGTGGCCGTCGGCGACAACGTCGGATAGAACGGCGATGGCGGTGGTGATGACTTGGAAGGAGGAAGAAGAAAATAAAAAAGGTAAATTGAAAAAGTCTCTATTCTCCAAACAATTGGGGTTTGTTTTAAGAGAAAATAAATTCTTTTTGGGAAGAAAATAAGGAAATCCTAAGTTGCTTGGAGAAGAAGTCGGACGGTTTTTCTTTGGAAGAATAATATCCTTTAGTGTAGGAAGAACAAAAGTTGGAGGTTTAAACTTAATGATGGCGGAAACTTTTTTTTGAGAAATTAATAATTGCTTCTTTATTTGATTCGACTTGGCTCGTTCTTGCTGTTAGAACTCCACATCATCAGGCTGAAAAATTGGATTTTATCTATTTAAATGGTTGAAATAAACTAGAAGAATATTTTTAGGGTGTATCGTATAATATGGCTATGGAGCCCTGTTATACTAGGGGCAATTGTTTGAAGCGAATTGAAATTTTTAGACGTCCCAATAATGGGTTAAGGCTGTGGCTCGTGAATAAAAGTCCAAGAGAAATGACCCATATCCGTTTGAACAAGCCTATAGAAGAATTCCAAGTGTATTTCTAAAATTTTTAAATTATTTTGAAGTCAAACGAAGCATTATCAGATGTGACAAAGAAGTGGAGCAATTATGGGCTGATGTAGAATATACTTAGGGAACAAGCCTCCACATTGGAGAGGTGGAAAATTTCTTGAGGATCAAGACTCCACAATGGAGACATGGAGGAGATCTTGAGGGACAAGTTCCCTTAATGGGAGACATGGACCGATTACTTCAAGGGAGAGTGGAGAAATTTGAAACTGGACGGCAAGTCTTCTACTTACATAAAAGGAATGAGAGAAGGATGAAGCAGACTGACCAATCGCCAGTCAACCGAAGCCAATCAACAATTCAACCAATCGACTCAATGTTAATCTACTTCAACAAATCTCAGTTTTTCTTTAAGCTTTCAGCAATTTCAACAATTTTAGAATTACATTTCGAGTTTAAATTCGAGTTTTGTCGTCTTCCTAGCGCAATATTATTTTCATATTAAATCGTGTTTCTTTTCGGCCAATTCAACACTCTATTTCCAAGTTTAGTCGAATCTATTAATTTTCAACATAAGTGATATTTCATTCATTATAGGGAGATCTAACATTTTCTTGACGTTAGTGCTGCATTATTTCCATTGGCGTACCTACTTTGATTATGAGGAAACATCGAGAATAGTAGACTACATAGTGGATTAAGAGTAGATCTTAATAGCCATTCCAATTTGGAAACATTTTAATTTCTTAGCGAATCCTACCTTGTTTTATATTTTTGTATGTTTTGTATGAGATTAAAAAATCACCACAACAAGGTGTGCTTAGTTAAGCTGATTTGGAGAGTTAATAGTTGATTAACTATTTTGGTAAAGACCCTTAACCTGCGACCGATAGTTGATTAGGACTAAACAGTTTCTGATAGGTAAAAGCTACACAATACATATTGTAACTTATAAGGATCCACTCTTATTAAAATATCAAAATTTCATTTTTTATACTTCTCTCCCTGTTTACATAAAAGACTATTCACTTGTATCAAAACTATCAAAGCTCTTCACAATCGCTTCTCTTCTATATAAATTTTTTTTCTTTATTTATGGTTATAAATTTTTATAATTTCATATTATTTTTTTATTTTTTGGTGTCTTTTTTCTAAATATATGTGTATTATTTTTATATCTCTCTACTATGTCTATAGCTATTTTACTAAACAGTTATTTATAATTAGCTACCATCACCAACTATCGTTGCTAGCTATCAACACCAACTACCAAAGATAATATATATAAAGATGAGAAAATTTTAGGTTCTTTTTACTAAATTTGTTTATATTAATGATAAAAAAAAAATCCCACTATTCTCTATTTTTTTAAAATTTAAAGTTAACTTAAAAGATAATTCAAAATTCAATACTTAGATTGAAATTATTTCTTAAAAAAAGTAACTTCTTATTGACTTTTTAAGCCAAATTAAAAATAAATTCTTAATTAGCATATTTTTAAAAATATTTCTGGTAAACTGAAAATTAAAAATTAATTTTTTGAGGTGTTTTTATGTATTTATACACGTTTTTAAATTAATTGGTTTTTACTTACAAATATAATTTGGAATTTGTGTATGAAAAACCATTTTTAAATATGTAATTCTTGAAACACATATAGGAAGTGGGCTTTTGAACAGTTAACTTTAATTTAATAATATTATATCCATTGAGGTTGTCTTTTTGGGGAAATCATTTAATTACAAATTCCGAAATGTGAAGCTTTTATTAAATAATAATAATAATAATAATAATTCAACTCAAACTTCAAATGCAGTCTTCAAATAACAATTTCAACTAAAGCAAGAATGAAATAATTTCTCAACAATTATATTTTGAAAAATAATTAATGAAAGAAAAAAAGGATTGAAATAATTTCTCAAAAACTATATTTTAATAATAAATAATTAACGAAAATAAAAAATATATATATTAAAATAATTTTTCAGTAATTATATATATTTTTAAACAAAAATAATTAATGAAATTATTTAAAAAAACAAAAACAAAAGAGGAAAAACTAGTTTTTGTTTGGACTATATATTCAAATCCCATCACCACCAACAAAATTCCAAATCGCCCCACACAAGCCAACTCCACCACTCAATTTTTTCAATCCAAAACCTTGGACACAAGTGAAACCACAATCCCAATAGGAAACGTACCATTAAGAAATAGACCCAATCCACCTTTGAGCTGTAAGTGATATGCCTTGTTACCTTGCATGGACACCAACTTCTTAGACCCCTCAATCTTCCTCACATACATATATAGCTAAGCTTTCCTTGTCCTTGTCCTTGTCCTCACTGTGGATGGCATCTCATGTATTAATCCACCTGAAAAATGCACCATATATGATAGATTCAAACTAAATGTTGCTTATTATCTAAGAAAGAGGAGCTACTCCTTTCAAAAAAAATAAGAAAGAAAGAAAGAGGAGCTAGCTAGACCTGCAGGGCTCATTGTCAGCCTCATCGTGCCAGCACTATCAAGATAATCCATCATATCCCCACCATTTCTTGTGGCCTTCCCCTCTCATGTCACACCGCCCCCACTTGGTCTACATGTCCATGTTCATCGCTCTCTGCATATGGCCAACATTCCACCCCAACCCTCCACCCCATATGTACTATTATTGTCCTCTACTTGTTTCACATCCATGTACATCTTCAACCTAATCCTATTCTTATCTTGAAAGAAACTTCAAACTTGAATATGAAGGACTAATCTTTAGAGTTTTATCCCTTATCCTATATTAGATATCAATCATTATTGAATTCTTGTTAGGGGTTTATCCCTACATTAAAAATCGATCCAATAGGGATAAAACTATCATAAGGGTTTCCTTATGTTATGTCAAACAAACCCTAATTCCCACTAAACGATAAAACCTAATTGTTAGATAATAACTAAGAACCTTAGAACAATGTTTTTATAATATTATACTAATACAAATTACATTTAATTCATTTGCAATTCCTGAAGAGACCAAAATAATCATGGCGAGAACTGAGTTTCTTTTCCTTAACTCACGCTTTGGCTTTCTCTTTTGCACATTATTGATATAATTTAATGCTAATTTGTAAGATGGAGAGATCGATTTCCTTGTAGGATTAGGAGTCCATTTTCCATCGTAGTGTTATTAGTTCAAGAACTCAATTATATCTATCCAAAATTAATCAATAATGTGCAAAAGAGAAAGCCTAAGCATCTCTAACCATTCTCAAATTTCAACTAAATAAATGTTGGAGATTTGCGTACAAAAGGTATTCAGTCAATCTACGTTAAATAAAATTTAGAGAATGAATAGTGCGTCTCGAGATATGGAGTCTTGATTGTCTCGTATTTGGAGATGTGAATATCAGTAATCATTACGTCTTAGCAATAATAATAAAGTGAGCCTGAGTCTTGTCGATCTCGATTTTTACTAATATTTGGAGATGTAGATAGTGATTGAATAGTTTAGAATTGATGATTAGAGTTTGAAGTGAAAAAAAGTGGAGTTTCGTCATCATACGAAATAGAAGATATCGAATTTTAAATAAAAATGAAGATTTGTGGTTAGAGATACTCTAAGTTCTTAGCTCTATTAGTTATTAAACCTAGAACATTAATTTATTCAATATCTAAATATCACATAATAATACACGAGCCATATAAAAATTCAAATTCTAACAAGCAACTAATTGCAAAGCTTTTTATGGTTGTATATATAGATAAAAACAAGTGGAAAGAGTTTGAAAGGGAAAAGGACATGACAATAGGTATAGGAAGGGCCCATGAAAATAGGGTTTGAAGCAAGACCACGAAACTCTTTGTGGCAGTGGTGGACATAGAAAATAAAGTCAGGAGAGGTATGAAAAATTTCACGGAGGCATTATAACACAATGGCTAAGGAACTCGCTTCAAAACAAGTGGTGCTTATATTTTCGAAATCATTTGGTGGCACTGATTGGAAAAGGACAAGCAAACACTTTCCTTAGGGGACTTTGATACCTTTAGCTTGTGAAGAAACAAACTGATAGCTTAGCAAAATTTTAACTTTTTGGGGGGCATCAAGAGAGGACTTGATCCCCATGTGAGCTTCTTCAATGCTCCATCCACATCAATTAATCTAACTTATGGTTAGATCTCTTACAAAAATCATCGTTCATTCTTTCATGCATGTCAAGTTTGCCACTTTGTTAATTTTATCAAAAAAAAAGTGAAGAAATATAAAATCTCTCATTTAATTTATTATAAAAATGTGAAAAAGAAAATCCAATAAAAAAAATTGATTGTAATACCACGTGCCATTGTTTAGGGTAAGAACGTAATTTTTAAAAATAACTTTAATAATTAATTATTAAAAACAAGTTTAATTCGTTAAGGATAGAAAAGTCTTTTTGTACTTAAACCCTACGCATAAATTAAAATGTTCTCACATTTTTAGTTAGAAAAACCCTTTACACGAAAGTTGAAGAGAACAAAGAGCCCAAGGTATTGAAGCATTGAAAATTGGAAGGTTTAAAAGTTCTAGATTGAAGATTTAGGAGTTCAAAGTTTGAGTCTTTATTTCTCGGGTAAGTTTACAAACTTTGAATTAGTATTTTTATTGATTAATGAGTTTAAAAAAAAAAGAAAGATGAGTGTTGTTAGATAGATAGTAACTTTAAGCATAAGTTGTTTATTTAGGCTTTAATAGGGAGAGTTGAAATTATTAATAATAGGTTGACTTATTGATAAAAGTAGGAAATTTTCTCAAGGAATAATAAAATATAGAAAATTTGTTAGGTAATATTTATTTTCCCAAAAATATTTAATTTTAATTATTAGAGTATAAAATAAAGGGTTGGTAAATTGCTTTCCCTAAAAAGGTTTAATTTTAATTGTTAAGGTATGAAATTTGGGTTAATAATTGGGTAATAGAATCATAAATAACAATTGTTGTATGTTGCATATATTGTTCGGGTATAAAACCAGTGGCGGATCGAAGGGCGAGACCGCCCTGTCATGAAAGAATTTTTTTTAATTAAGACCAAAACGATGTCGTTTTGATTAATTGAAAAATAAAATAAGCAGTTTCACTAGCCCACGCCCTGTTGATTCACTTTCATTTTGTCAAATTAATAAAATTTCGATTGTTAATATGGAAGATACTTAAATAAAGGCCCAGTTCAAATGAAGAGGATGAATGACAGTGCGTAAATTATCATCATTCACACCCAGAAGTGGAAATATTTTTGCCAGAGATATCTTATTATGACTTTTATTATTTCTTTTTAAATAAAGTTGTCTCAATATTTAATTTAATTTTTATTAATATTTTGTTAGGTTATTGATTCAATTATACAAGAGATGAATCATCGTTTTACTACGAAAATGACAGGATTTACTTGATTGCAGAATTTGCGTGTCTTGATAAAAGAATGGTCTACAATTTTGATATGGATAAAGGCTTTGCGCGTCACTGGCGCGATCTTTTGTCAGATTAGGCTTGCGAGAATGCAGCGTAGCGTTTAACCGAAACTTCAATCTTTTCTTAGTGATGGGAATAAATGGTGAGGTTCTTTAATGTATGGAAACTTGGAGTCACAGCAAAGAAGATGAAAGAAACTATGAAATATAGAGTTTTTCCGATGGTTTTATCGTTTAGTTGAATTGACATTCTTACGCATTCTCGACAGCGTCACATTGAAAGAGTATTTTACTATTTATGAAAGCTGTGGCGGTTGCGAAATAGAATGAGAAATTGTGAATGGTTAAAACCAGTTTAGTTGTATGCATAGAAAATAGAGATATTTGATTTGTATTAATAATGGCTTCATTTTGAATCGTTTGAGAAATATGGATAGTCTTTAGAAATCAAAGGAATTATCTCGTGATACAAAAACATAGTACCTTGATTTGTACTTTCTATATGAAGTTTAAACTTTTATTAATATAATTGTTCATATTTTTATTTCCATATGTTGATATATTTTCAGAAAAAATTAATTTATTAGCGGAGTCGCCCCCTCTCGGAGTTTTACGGATCGCCACTATATAAAATAGCCAGTTATTATAGTAAGAGTAGGATATAAGAATAATAATAATAATTGTTGTCAACTATATATATAGATCGATAGGGTATGAGACATGGATGTAATTGATAGGTAATAATGTTAGGTAAAGAGTAAATCATCTGTCTTAAGATTATTTGAAGAGCCTAAGTTCTAAGTACTCCTTTAAGGTAATGGATTATAATATAACTTTTGAAAATAAAATATTATTTTTACGTATATGTATAAGGGATTTTAATATAGCTTTTAGAAAGAAAAAATTATACATATAAGACTTTGCAAAAGAAATTATTTATTTTGTATGTTATGAAAAGTTTTGGTTTTTTTTATTTATTTGATTATCTGTGGATCAAATAGTGATTTTGTATGAAGGGTTTACATGTGAATTGTTTGTGAGAAGAATACAAATTTTGAGATATGATGAAATTGTTAATAAGTTTGAATTTGAGATAAAAGTGTTTGTCTCAGGTTTATAGCTCAATAGGTTATAATAATTGATTATGACTCTCATTAATGGGTTATAATAATTGACTATAACTCTCGTCAACGGGTTATAGTAGTTAACACTATGACCCTTGTCAATATGGATTATAATAATTGATATTATGACCTTAATCAACGGGTTATAATAGTTAACTATTTGTTTATGTCCCATCAAATTCAAGACTATTTGTTATTTGGAAATCGAAGAATAAATATATTTGAGTAGTTTTGATTTGGATTTAGATACATAATGATTTTGATATGATTATGAAGCTTTGATATAAAGTTTTAATTTTTGATTTATTATACTTTGAAAGTTTTTGTAAAATTAATTAAATAATATATCTTCGTTTTGAAATAGTTAAAAATATTTTATCCATAAAACTGTATTATTATTGTTTTTTAGTAGGCTTTAAGCTCGTCCCATTCATTGACAATTTTTCAGGTACCTTTAGTTTGATGAGCAATGACAGTTAGGACGAGAGTTTAGCATTATTAGGAGTCTTGGGTTTAAACCCAATTTTATTTGTTTAGAATTTCCGTTTGGATATTATGATTCAATTTCGATTCATATTATTTTAGTATGAAGTTTTATATACAGTTATTTACTTTTAATTGGTGTTTTAGAATGGAATTAAAATTTGAAGATTATAGAGTTATATTTTATTGTCTAAACTAGGAATTTTACTAAGTGAAATTATAAGAGAAATATTTTTAGTATAAAATGACCGCCATCCTCGGGAAACGGGTTTTTGGGCGTGATATTGATCATATAGAAGAGGAGAGAAAAAAAAAAAAGGAAATAACTTTAAAGAAGTCAAGTATACAAAGTTCACTCGATCTTTAATTTCGCTTAATTTAATTTTTATTTAATTTCTTCTATGATGTCATTGTTTTCTTTTGCATTGTCTTACTTCCAAAATGGGAAAAATATTCCTAAGCCCCTTATTGGTATATAACTCTTAATAGAAAACATTCTTGGAAAATACAATAGTCAGGGTATTTAGTAACGGACAAAAATATAAAGCAGTTTTATTTTTTGTAATTTAAAAGGAAAATCATTTTAATATTTAAAAAAAATACTTTTAAGTTGTTTTAAATGTTTTAAATCATTTTTAGTTGTTCAATGTGGTTATTTTAGAAAGTAATTAAAGTGGAATCTCATAAACATTTAAATATGTTTTATAGGATTATTAAGAGTTTTTTATACCTGATTCACATGTACATGAAGCAAATTTATGGTAAATTCCCTCAACACTCAGTTTTGTAGGAATTATGGTGAAAAACAATCAATTTGGGCAAGAAACAAGCAATAGGAAGCAAGTTGCAGAGAAGCAAGGCACTTGTTGTGACAAGCAAGCCCTTGTCACGATAAGCAGTGGAAATCACAAGAAGATAAGTTTTTGACTTGTCACGACAATGAACCGCTTGCTGCGATAACCTGAGGACTCTAAAAAACCATTTATCGTGACAACCACTTGCTTGCCGAGACAAGCGGTGTGGGCTTAATGAAAACTTGCCATTTTCAACCTTTCCTTTTCTAGCTCATTTCTTGAGATACTATATATACTTCTATTTTAGTCATTTTTAGGTTTGGATTCGGAAGGAGAGCTTAACAGAGCATTTAGTAGGTATAAAATTTTAATTTCTCTGTGGCTTTTTTTAAAGCGAGGAAAGCGCGTTTAGTTACGATAATAAAGCCAGCAATTTGAAAAGCAAAGAAAATGAATTATTTATTTTGGCGATTTTATATATGAATGAGAAAACGGATTAAAAATTTGTTTTTCGCGACTCAAGTCATTAATGAAATTGATAAAATGGGGTTGAGAAATAGCGTATTTCGGCCAAGGTGATCACGAAAGCGTATTTTAAAATGGCCAAGATTAGAATCGTTGAAAATTTTAAATTACGAATTTTGGATAGAAGTTGAAAATTTTAGAGTAAGGCTAGCGAAGGCTGGGTTCTCAGTCTAACCTAAGATCACCTAGGGTTTTGATTTATTGGCTTAATCTACCTTGGATTAGGTATTTTCTTGAAGATTGGACTTGAAGGCTATAATCATGAGTTAGAGAGGAGTTTGAGGACTGATTCAGCTTAAATATGTTTTGTATTCCTAAACTTTTACTTTTTCCCATTTTTTTGGATTTCATGGTTGTATTAAGCACAATTTTGATTTGTTGTGACTACTAAATCTCTCTAGGGTTGATTGTTGGATTTTAATGTGTTGATTTATAATATCTTTGGAAGTTATTGTGGAAATATGCTTGTATTGATGTTGTTGATGTGAATCTTGGATGAGTATGATTTCTATTGATTAAATCGTGTTGGGAAGCTTAATTAAGACCTCTTTTTAAAGGCATCCATTTAGGGTATCCCGAGTGATAGTGAGAATAGAACCCGAGGGTTTGACGGTTTCATGCTAGTGTAATTCAATCAAGAAAAGTCAATTTAACCTCATTAAAAAAATTTAGGAAATCATAAATGTATGGTACTGAATTTATTTCATTAGGGTAATATCTCAATTAGCATTGTGTAGGAGTCATATGGACTTAACAGTGATTGATTCCCACACAGTCTAGGTTGTCTTATTACACGAACCTAACATTGACTAATAAAACACTTGCGGAAAGACTTGCCTTAGAAAAGTATCACTCTAAATACCTAGATGGACTTAACAGTGAATAAGGAGTTAGTGTGAGAAATTAGGAGTTGTAACGAGAGTTTAAACCCCATAACTTGTTCCTTGGACAAATACAAGCTGCATTTTCACATAACTTAGGCTTTGTTTTTTGTTTTTTTCGAAAAAATATAAATTTATTAATTCAGTTAGCAATACAATCAATAGAAACACATAATCAAAAGTACTAAAAATTTTAGAAGATAACGCAACATCCAGGTTAATAGTAAAAAGAATATGCTCAACGCCTACACATTTGATAATCTAAAAAAGCATAGAATGCCTAAGATTCCGTCCTCTAAACATTAGCGGAAACAAATAGATCGAATTTTATCGTTTAATTTCTGCAGCCTTGAAAACCACGAAAAAGTTAACCGTTAATGACACAATTACACATGCATACCAAATCAACGACCAAAAATAGCAAATAAAATAACAAAAGAAAACAAAGGCAAATCTAGATCGGTGTGTAAGAAACCACTTTTGTGAAGCCCTAAAATCCGGGGGTCCGTTGATAACTCATCAACCCGCGGAATACGTGTGGATATCGTATAACCCGATACCCCCACAATTGTGTCCCATTTACTGAGATCCATAAATTGACGAAAACTGACATAGCTTCCTTTATACTAGAGCTCGATGAGTCAAAACTCACCTACTTTTAAGTCAGTTCGTTTAAATTTGAGAGGGCTCTCTAGCTCATTTCAGATGATGATGAGACATGTTGCCTTGTGGTGACGTCAGTGATGTTGGGCGATCATTGTAATGTCGCGTTGTCGGGCGATGTCGCAACGCCGAAGCCAATGTCGCCTTTATCGAAGCCCGATGTCGTGACATCAGCGGAGAATGTCACGACATTGACTCAATGTTCGCGACGTGGCGCTGTCTTCGCCAACATGACCCGATATTCGCGACATCAGCCAGAGGAATGTTGCAACGTGTTGACTACCCGATGTCGACATCGACCGGGAATGTCGCGACATTGAAACACCTAATGTCGCGACATTGACTACCCGGTATCCGCTACATTGGCCCTTGATGTCGCTACATTAAGCTGCTTCCCGATGTGCGACATTAAGCTAGTGTCAGCGATACTCGAGGAACCTAATCGCCCAGCGACATCGGCTAAACCGACCATCATCTTCCGGCTCACATTCCAACATCAGAACTCAATGTTGCAACATCAGGCCAATGTCGCGACATCGGCTAAAACCACAGCCATCGGTCTTTCGGCTATGTTCCAACATCAGAACTCAATGTTGCGACATCAGGCCAATGTCGCGACATCGACTATCCAATGTCGCGACATCGGCTAAAACTGCAACCATAACCTCCCGAGTTCTCCTCGGTGAACTAGGTCACTCGCCTTAGTGTAGGGTTCTACCCAAAACCCGACTTGTACAATACACAATAACTTTACCCCTCCGAGGCCCAATATGACACAATAACCGCTCCAGGTCCATATGCTCATATTCACAAAAAACTTGATGTAAGACTAAATTGAAAACAGTCTATATGAGTTCAACTACAACTCATTAATACATTAGTACATGTCAGAATAAATTTACTCGAGCGTTTAAAAATGATTACAAAGCCTGGCGAACTCTCTTAGCTCTCCGCGGCTTGAATGAGGGCTAGCCATCGACGCATTTCCCTTTGAAATGTTGTCCCATATAAGGTGGTAGCGCCTAATAGAGTAATTCTGATACTCTTTCGCTTTAAGATACTTGTCTGATGTACGTAACAATTTTCACATTTACATCATGATTAAGCGAAAGACGTACTTAGTCTAAGTTGGGAATTCTACATGCCATATCATGAAATGAGATGAGACTCACTCATGCACCATGCCCGAGTCTTTACCAACTCCCACCACACAATGCGATGCCAATGTGTGATAAAATTTGTCATTGATGGATTACATCCCATGATCATTTTCAAACAAAATTCGTTTGTTTATAAACCAAAATATTTTTGGATGTTACACCTCAAATGATCATTTCATTTACAAAACCATGTGTCTTTTGTGGGCAGCGAATTTTTGAGGTCCCACCGTAGGTTTCTCATGCATTCCAACACTTTTTGGACTTTCACCGTCTGAGTGTCTGAACCAGTCCGAGTCTTTCACTCGAGGGAGTATCTAGCCCTTCTTGCTATTACCCAACATAAGTTTTTTTTTACCATTTCGTTCAACAGTGCGACTATATTGGACTTCGTCCAACGGTACCAAGCCCACTCATCAATCACCCATTTTGGTGTTGATCTCAACCATACACTCACACCCATGAAACGCGATGTTCCAATGCATATGCAATGTAGTGTACCATTGCATGTCAATGACATGCCACATATGTAATGAATGTCATATGGACAATTTGTCTCATACATTTAACCATGTATCATGGACAATTATATTATATGCATATAATCTCCAAAGAAAACATTAGTTTAATGTCAATATATAAGCACACATATATCAACATTTATCAAACAACTACCACCATTATGTCACTCCAAATCAAGCAATGACTCTCTTGATCCTCAAGACCTAACGTGGCGTAATCTATGCCCACAAACAGTCTACACAATGGCCTCTAATCAAGCCTTAACATGCCATTCAAGCCACCTTAAAATCAGTCCTAAACCAATCCCGAAATCAATCCCAAATCCGGCCTTAAACAGTCACAAGACTAGTTATGCCCAAGCCAGAGAACCGGTCACAAATCAGTCCCAAAATAAGCCATAGACAGCCCCAAATCAGTCCTAAATCGGGCCCTAAACAGTCCACAAGAACGGCTTTAAATAGTTCTAGTTCAGCTAACCAGGCCCTTAGGACCTCTACACAACATTTCCCTTCAAATCAGTCCCTTAGGGTGGAAATAAGCCAGAGTTGGAAGAATCCCTACCTCTTGGAGCGTATTAGAATAGGTAGGAAGTCTCAAGAACACTTCCCAAGCCCGCACATTTGATTTCCCCCAAATCTCCTCTTTTGGATTTTTGATGAAATCTCGCGATTTTGGTACTTACATTAGCCCTCGCTGAAGTAGATGGCTTTAACTTTTGGTCGAACAAATTCGACCCGGCCCAGATCTCAGAGGATCTAGAGAATCCTTTGATCCTTTTCTTTCTCCCCTCCTTTCTCTCACTTGACCACGTGAGGAAATAAGATATTTTCTCCCCTATTCCTAATCCTTTTTGTCCTATTTATAGTCTTAGAGACTTGTCTCACATCGTGCAAAGTGACCCCCACTTGTTTAGTTCCATTTGGGTCCGTTTTCGCCCCAAAACAATTAATTTTCGTCCTGATTGAAGTTAAAATTATTTCATACGAACTTTAATTAAATTTTTTCTCAACTTTCGAAAAAGTTCAAATTTACCCGGGTTTTACATTCTTCCCACCTTAACAGAATTTCATCCCTAAAATTCACACACACATACATTAGTCACATGCATATCACAGCGGTCATTAATTACTAAATGAGTTAAAGCACATTCATCCTGTGAAAAGATAGTGGCAAGCATAGTGTCTTCACGTTCCCATGTTGCCTCCTCCACTCCTCGGTGATGCCACAACACCTTTACTAACCTCACGGTTTAACTTTGCAAAACCTGATCACGGCTATCCATGATACGTACTAGTCCCTCGTCGAAGGTCCCATCCGCATCAATAACAGGCTCGCCTCAATCCACTACATGAGTCGGATCTGGAGTGTACTTCCGAAGCATGGAGACATGGAATACCATGAACACTTTCGATAAGCTTGGCGTGGGCCAGCTGGAATGTGGCTTGTACCTACCCTCTCGAGTACCTCGAAGGGCCCAATATACCTCGGCGATAGCTTTCCTTGCTTGCCGAACCTGACCACTCATCTCTTAGGAGTCACCTTCAAGAAGACATGATCACCCACCTCAAACTCTAAAGATTGTCATCGTCTGTCGACGTAGCTCTTCTACCTGCTTTGAGACATGAGAAGACGCTTCCTTATCAGTTCCACCTTCTCTAACATGTCCCTAACCAAACCCGGACCTGTAAAGGTTCTCTCTCCCACCTTCGTCTAACAAACCAAATATCGACAAGGCCTCCCATATAATGCCTCATAGGGTGTCATTTGTATGCTGACTTGATAACTATTATTGTAGGCGAATTCCATTAAGGGTAATTGCTCTTCCCAGCTACCTTTGAGATCAAGGACGCATGCCTATAGCATGTCCTTTAAAGTCTGGATGGTCGTCTCGAGCGACCCAGATCCGTGGGGATGAAGCGATTCTTATCATCAAGCTGTGTCCCCCATGACTAGCTGGAAACTCTTCCAAAAATGAGTCATAAAACCTAGGATCGATTAATTACTATGAACATTGGCACTCCGTATATTCGGACGATCTCCCGCGCGTGCCTGACTGCGGAGTTCCTGCAGAGTTAAGATTCGTCGCAGCGACGAAAAGTGTGCCCGACTTAGTAAGCCGGTCCGCCCATCCACCCACTGCCGCGTAATGCCTCGTGTTTATGCAGTGGCAAGTGGGTCCTACACTTAGTGACATGCTCTCACTTCCACTCAGCTACCTCCTTGGAGTAACCCCGTTGGCCTCTAGTGCTCAGCCTTTACTGCCTAACATGTGAGACATCGATGAACGAATTCCCCAACGTGCTTCTTCATCCCACTTCAATAGTACTGGCAATGAAAATCATGGTACATCTTCGTGCCACCTAGGTGTATTGCAAAACCGGGGCAATGGAACTCCTTGAGGATCTCCTCTTTCAGATCTACTGACTAGGGAACCACAACCCGTCCTCTATACCGAAGATTATCATCTATGTAAATGGCCTAGCCTTCGTCACCTGTATCCGGTCGTACCCGGTCCTTGATGGACAATATCTCCGTGTCTTATCCTTGGAACTCGATCACTCTACTCAGTAGGGAAGGTGTAGCCACTAAATTCCCCAAGGTACCTTGAGCCTGTCCTTTGTAGTGTAGCTCGAACTGTCCCACGGCCTCGAGCATCTACCACTCCCGGGAAGCCACACACTAGCCAACACTCCCCATGACTTCCGACTTAGTGCATCTGCCGCCACATTTACCTTATTGGGATGGTAATTCAAAGTGAAGTCATAGTCTTCCAAGTACTCCATCCACCTGCGCTGCCTCATGTTGAGGTCTCGCTATGTAAAAATGTACTTCAGACTCATGTGGTCCGAAAACACCTCGAACTGCTCACCGTATCGATAGTGGTGCTAAACCTTCAAAGCAAAGACAATGGCTGCCAACTCCATGTCATGTGTGGGGTAACTCTACTCTTGGTTCTTTAACTGCCGAGAATCGTAAGCCACTACCCTTAAAACATCAAAACACATCGAGTCCGTCCTTAGAGCATCCTGTTCTTTGTGTACCTCTGTCCCCTTTCCGAAAGTATCAGAATAGGAGCTGAAGTAAGCCTCCTCTTCAATTCCTGGAATGTCCTCTCACACAAGTCATTCCACTCAAACTTTACCTCCTTCTAGGTCAATCTCATCATAGGTGCAACTAATCGGAAGAAGTCCTCAATGAACCTCTTGTAATACGCGATCTAAGCTGCGTATCTGGCGACTTGATCTCTCCCGGCTCATAAGCACCTCTGACCTTCTCTGGATCACCGATACGGCCAGGGTACCACATGCCCCGAAAATTTCACCTCGATGGCTAGAATTCACACTTCTTTGGGTGGCATACAGTGATGGTCTCTGAAACTTGGAGCACAATCCTCGAATGACCCTCATGCTCCTCCTCGGACTTGGAGTAGATCGAGATGTTGTCAGCCCAGAATGGCGTGAGAAGCCGTCCAGATAGGGTTGGGCTTGTATACTGAGATATGAATGTCGTTGGAGCATTTGTCAATCCGAAAGGCATTACTGTGAACTCAAAATTCCCATATCACATTCTAAACATCGTTTTAGGGATATCTGCCTCCCTAACCCTCAACTGATGGTAACCGATGTGGAGATCTATCTTGGAATAAACCCGTGCCCCTCTCAGTTGATCGAATAAATCATCAATCCTCAATAAAGGATAACTATTCTTGATGGTAACCCTGTTTAATTGCTGATAGTCTATACATAGCCAAAGGGTCTTGTCCTTTTTCTTAGCAAATAGCACCGGAGAGCCCCAAGGTGGAGTGCTCGGTCTAATAAAACCCATGTCCAACAATTCTTGTAATTGGACTTTGAGTTCCTACAATTCAGCAGGCGCCACTCTATGCGGTGTCATAGAAATAGGTGATGTACCAGGGTGCAACTAAATAGTGAAGTCTACATCCCTATGAGGAGGTAATCCCGGTAGTTCATCCGGAAAAAAAGTCCTCATATTCAAAAACCACCCGAGGTAGACCCAACTCCTGTCTCGCCTCGTCCTCCGAAGTAAGGCTTATCAACCAACCCATCAACTACACATGCCATCTAGAATCGTACATGGCTTGGGGTAAAGCATCGTGCTTATCCCACTGAAACATAACACAAACATCATCCGGTGTGTAGGCAGTAACCTTCCTACGTTCATTGTGACTCGGTGTCTTTGTCGACGATCCGTCAGGATGACATGCGAACTCAGACATGTCCATGACTAAGGTCCTGGTGAGTAGAATCCACTGAATCTCACAACTCCTGATCAATTTATATCGATTACGCCACCTAGTTCCTAAGAGAACTCACATCTGCTTGGGTCTTGAGGTTTAAATCTCTAAGCCCAATTCTTTTACACATGATGCATCAATGAATGAATGAGATGCACCATAATCAAACAATACTCTTACCCATAAGCGAGAAAGTAGAAATGTACCTTGAGACAGCTAAGCCCGATGCGCAAGGTCGTCCCCAGGTGTGATGGCATAGACACGCCTGGGTCCCAAAGTCTGGCTTGTGAGCCTGGCACGACCTTAACCCATACCTTGGCCCGGTCGGCAGTTGAGAAGTAATAAGGGCACATGCGGCGCCACGGGAGCGATCTGCGGTTCCCTTGGCCCATGGTGGGGTAGGGAGGAACAAATTAAGTCTATGAACGTCCCACTGATGACTGGGACTGGGGTGTCCCATAACTCTAGGATCCTTGCCTCTAAGGACAATCTCGTTTCATATGTCCAGATTGGTGACAATGGTAACATGTCTTCTGCCCTGGCTGGCTAGTAGCCTTGAAATGCCTCCCATCTTAGGATGATTAACCTTGACCTTGGCCATGATAATCGCGGCCCTATCCTTGAAAACCCTAATAAGTAGAAGTCCTCTGCTTTTTCCGTAAACTAGAAGAAGAATGTTGGCACTCCTTCCTCTTATCTTTAACGCCCGTATCCCTGATGTGTTGTGCATCGTCCACCTCCCTCTTAATGGCCATAGCTATCTTGACCATTAAGTTTATATCTTGTAGGAGGAGTCCCACAATTTTACCCCAGATGGACAATTTCAAACCATCCTCAAACTTTCTCACTTTGGCCATGTTTGTGGCCATGTAATCATCAGCGAAACTTGCTAATTCAATGAACTTAGCCACATATTCGAGCACTGTCATCGTTCCTTGTTTTAGTTCTAGGAACTCCCGAGCCTTTGCATGTCGTGCAGATGTCAGGAAATACTTGCCCATGAAGAGATCACAGAACTCGTCCCACGTCATTACCTCCAAATTCCTTAAGGCTTTGACCCAATCCCACCATACTTAGGATTCACCCTCTAGCTGGAATGCAACTAGCCTTATCCTCGTGGCTTCGAAGGTGATCTCCATAGCCTCCAAGATCTTTCCAACTTGTCGAAACCAATGATCAGCTTCCATTGGTTCCCCTCTTCCCTTGAAGGTTGGAGGATAATGTGCCTTAAACCTCTAAAGGTTTCTCGACCCTCCCTGGCCCACAGTTGCACTAGCTTGTGCAATAGTGCTAGCCACAACACTCGCCTACGCAATGGTAGCAGTCGCAGCACCAATAGCCTCCATGAAGGCTCGTTGGTCAAAGGCCGATGGCGGTTTGTTGTTGCTCCTCCCACCACCTCGGCGTCCTCTTCCTCGACTAGCCATCTACATATGTTAGATAGCTATTTAGTTTCACACGGTATCCCAAAGAAATAGGGATCAAGTATAAACTTTGAGATTTCTCTCATTGTATAACTAATAGTGCATGTGTCGACTACTAATAGATATCTACATCCCGAACTATCCCGTTCGTTCTTTTCCCGAACCCTAAGGTTATGTTTACTAACCCTAGTGTTCCTCTTTTTCCATATACACTTTACCATGTATATTATCCATACAACACACAACACACAATCATGTAGCATATTAAGCACCAAACATGAAATGCCTGATGAATGCAATGGAGTACGAACCCGATACTGTCGATCCACTAGGTAATTGCATGCCTAGCGCCTAATACCAGGCGTGGCCTTGAATCTAGGGGTTCGTTGATCACCATCAACCCGTGGAATACCTGTGGATATCGTATAATCTGATACCCCACAATTGTGTCCCATTTACTGGGATCCATAAATTGATGAAAACTGTCATAGCTTCCTTTGCACTGGAGCTCGATGAGTCAAAACTCACCTACTTTTAAGTCCCGGGTTCGTTTAGGTGAAGGAGGGCTCTCCTAAGTAAAAGGCAGTGACAGTGCAATGTCGCAACATCAACAGAGGAATGTAGGAATGTCGTGACATTGACTGCTCAACGTCGCAACATTGGGCTAGTGTCACGACATCAAAGCCTAATGTTGTGACATCAGCGGGGAATGTAGCGGCGGTAACGACCGATGTCACGACATGAAGCCCGATGTGCGACATTAACGAGAAATGTCGCGACGTGGCGCGATATCGCTTAACATTGACTACTCAATGTCGCAACATTAAGCCAGTGTCGCAACATCGGAACCCAATGTCGTGACATTGGCTAAAACCACAACCACCGTTCTTCCAGCTCTATTGAGACATCAGAACTCGATGTTGCGACATCAGAACTTGATGTCGCGATAACATGCCAATGTCACGACATTAGGCCAATGTCGCGACATCAATTGTCCAATGTCACAACACTGGTTGAAACTACAGCCATGACCTCTCGGGTTCTCCTCGAGGGACTAGGTTACTCGCCTTAGCATAGGGTTCTACCATTGGAGCTTATCTGATACACAATAGCAGAGCCCTCCCGAGGCCCAATATGACACAATGATCGCTCCGGGTCCATATACCCATATTCATAAAAAAATTGATGTAAGACTAAATTGAAAATAGTCTATATGAATTCAACTACAACTCATTAATACATTAGTACATGTCAAAATGAATTTACTCCAAACATTTTACAAAAATGATTACAAAGCCACAAGCCGGCTTTCTTCGCACTCACAGCTCATAATGAGGACCGCCGACTGGTGTATTTTCCGCACTTGAAATGTTCTCCCATATAGGGTGAGCCACACCTAGTAGAGTAATTCCCACGGTCACTACTCCGCTAAGTTGCATGCAGTAACTACGGTGAACAAATTTTCACATTTACATCACAATTTCAAGCAAGACATGCAATCCTAGGTTGGAATTCTACATGTCATATCATGAAATGAGATGAGACTTCGCTCATGCCTTAATGCCCGGTCGCTACGCTCTTATCATACGAGTCTTGACGACTCCCACACGATGCGGTAATGATAAAATATGTCATTGATGGATTACATCCAATGATCATTTTCAAACAAAATCCATTTGTTTATAAACCAAAAGCTTTTTAGATGTTACACTTCAAATGATCATTTCATTTACAAAACCATGTGTCTTTTATGGGCAGCAAATTTTCGGGGTCCCACCACAGGCTTTGCGCCTTCAGCACTTTTGGGCGTTCACGTGAATTAATACGAACGATCCTAGGTCATTCCTTTCGAGGATTATCTAGCCGCTACTTCTTTATTACGGAAACCATGAAGTTTTTTTTTTTTTTTTTTACCATTTCATTCAATAGTGCGACTCTGTTGGACTTTGTCCAACGGTACCGAGCCCACTCATCAATCACCAATTTGGGTGTTGATCTCAACCATGCACTCACACCCATGAAATGCAATGTTCCTGTGCATATGCAATGTAGTATACCATTGCATGTCAATGCCATGCCACATATGTAATGAATGTCATATGGACAATTTATCTCATACATTTAACCATGTATCATGGACAATTATATTACATGCATATAATCTCCAAAGCAAACATTAGTTCAATGTCAATATATAAGTACACATATATCAACATTTATCAAACAATTACCACCAAGCATGGGTAGAAGAATGGGTAGGAAGTCTCAAGAACACTTCCCAAGCCCGCACCTTTGATTTCCCTTAAATCTCCTCTTTTGGATTTTCGGTGAAATCGCGCGTTAATGCGTCTGCGTAGCATAAATGATAGATGGCTTTGCTCTTGGTTTGACGAATTCCAACCGACGGATCTTCGAGGATCTGAGAAGGAATCCTTGGATCATTTTCTTTCTTCCCTCCTTTCTCTCACCGACCACACTAGCAAGTAATAAGATATTTTATCCCCTATTCCTAATCCTTTTTGTCCTATTTATAGTCTTAGAGACTTGTCTCACATCGCGCCAAGTGTCCCCCACTTGTTTAGTTTTGTTTGAGTCTGTTTTCGACCCGAAACAATTAATTTTCGTCCCGATTTAAGTTCAAATTATTTCATATGAACTTTAATTAAATTATTTTCCCACCTTTCAAAAAAGTTCAAATTTCCAGGTTTTACAACTTTATTGGAAAAGCTAAATATGAGGAAGAAAACAATGGAATGGATGATTTCATTTTGGCCCGATATTTGTTAGTTGAGCCTAAATCATCCCTGTTTCCCTTTGATTTTTACTTTAAAATCCTTATTTTCAATCATTTTATTAGCTTAGATAGTGAATAGTTTGAGTAAATGGGATGCTTGATCCCCACTAAACCACATAGATCTTCGTGGGACAATATTCGAACTCCAAGTCCAACTTTACTACTTTTAGGTTGCAACGTTGCGATGTTTGGTCAACAGCAGTTAAAGTCAAAGAGCGGCCCAACGTCGCGACGTTCCAACGTCGCGACGTTCCAACGTCGGAATGTCACAAAGTTGCTACATCACAACGTTTCTGCGATTCTTGCATCAAAATTATAAAAAGCACGAGAGACCCAATTTTCAAGATATCGAGGGATGTACAAACAAGGATAGGAATACGAAGCAAGAGCAACTCGAGAGATAGTAAAGACTCATGTTTTTTTGTATTTCTCTTCTCAAAACCATCAATGATTTATAGAACTATGCTTGTATTAATTTCCATTATGTTCTAGATTTATTTCTAAGGTTTTGTTGAACCCTGCTATAGTTGTATGGATTAGAGATTTCTATTTTGTTCAGTTTATTCATGAATTATATCGAATTGCTTTACGTCTGTGGTTTATTATCATGGTAATGTTTGGCCAACATTGACATGATCTTGCTGGGTATCCGAGATCGAGAGATAAGGATTCCCAGGGATTTGAGTAGAGCGACACTTGGTCAATCGAAGAATAGAGATATCCCAGTTCAGAGTGTAGCGATTAGGGTTTGA